>JBBPRI010000099.1:0-62176 GCA_038092955.1 Boletus pseudo-olivaceus | reverse complement strand
GGGGGGCTATCTCTCGTCATCGCCTCAAGAACCTGCCGAGGGGTCCCGAGGTCGAAAAAGTGTTGTTGGTGGTAGGACTCGCCACGTTGGTTCTGCCCTCATAGTCATAGTGATGATGATGGTCCGCGTTCAAGGACCCGTACATGGATTGCCGACGGAGCAGCCCCGAGGAATGTTGCGGACGAGACGGCAAGGATGGCGGACCGTGGGACGACGAGGGGAGTTGAGATACGGATCCAGACGGCGTCGGATAAAGGTACTGGGAGCGATGTTTGTGGAGTAGTACTGTGGGATGCGGCGGCTCTGATGATCGAGACGTCGGTTTCAATCGGCCGTCCCTGACCTTATCTTTATCCCTTCCCTTCGCCCTTTCTTTCTCCCTCACGCGCTTGGGCTCGTCCTTTTCCTTTTTCTTCCCACTATCTCCGTCATGTCGCGTCGTATGCTGTCTGTCGAGTGGCGTACGTCGAGGCCTCAGCTCGGGCATGTCAATCTTGCTGAGATGTACTGTAAGACTCTGCGGTGGGGTATACTCTCTATTCTTGCCCTTGCCGTTATTGTCATCCAAATTAATGATTCGGGGACCTTTCTGTGGCGTCACCCCCGCCTTTGCGTCATAGAGTACGTATTGATGGAGGTCTGGGTCACCTGTAATTCGATATGTAAGATAAGCGAGTGCGTCCGAGGGCCTACGGGCAGCAGACTCGAGCGACCTACCAGCTTTATACCGTAACCGCTTGGTCTCTTCGACAACCCGTAACACCTTGGGGACTTGGTCCGAGTCCGAGGAACGTACGCTGATGAACAGCATCGCATCGTCCTGCACACACACACACACACACACACAAAACAATGGATGACGTATGAACAAGGTGGCCCGGCGGCGGTCAAGCAAGATAGGATAGGATGCTCGCCTGCAAGAGCCGTGCGCCATGTTTCGCATAGTCGCTGATGGCGCCCTCTTCGAGAACGGTCACCTCGTTGACTTGCCCTCTACCCAGCTGTAACTCGGCGATGCGTTCGACGCCCTTCTTTGGAGTTGGTCTCGGGGGTGGTGTGGGCGCGACCGCTGCGGGTGGTATACCGGAGGAGACGGACGTGGTCGTGGAAGTTGGCGGTGTGTCGGCGGGGGGCATGTTGGGTTCGTGATACGCATCGCTCGCGTCTCGGAACGTCAAGAGTGCCATCAAGATGACGATCTCCAGGCCTTTCCGATCATCAATATCGAACCTGATCATACGAAAGCATAAACATGAACCCCGCACCCGGGGAAGAAGCCAAACGATACGGAACGAGGGGGGGCAGAGAAAAGGGGGCGTACCGATTAAGATTGTAATCCAGGATCTGAACCGACGTCGTTCGAATCCGTCCCGGTGGTTCTTTCGTCCGAGCGACGAGCACAGGTGGGTCCGGTTTTCGGATGATGAAGCATTCCTCCCGTTTCCATTCGAATTCATGTCTGAGAGAAGGAAAATGGAGAGCGTCGGGGCGTTGCGTCTGAGTCGTGCGACAAAAAAAAAAAAAAAAAAAAAAAAAAAAAAGAATAGGCGACGTACGTCTCCCATTGAAAAGACCATCGAAAGGTGAGCGTGCCGGTGTACTTGAGCTCGACGACGTTGGAGGGATTGTAGAGTTCCAAGGTCTTGTGTTTACTCGTCGGGCTGGGCGCAGTCGCAGTCGCTAACAACGCCTCGGAGAGTGGATCTGTGCTGACGTGCGTGAGTGACCCTCACGGCCGGGCTCAAGAGTGCTCGCCCAAGTCCGTACCAGACACTTCCATTCGGTACACTGCTTCTTGTTGTTGTTGTTGCTGGGAGACGATGCGGCGCTTGCGGTAGTGAATCGTGCCCGAACCATCGGTGAGGTCGACCACAGTTCCAGCCGGGTTCGACGGGTTCGACGTGAAGAAGAGGGTGAAGAAGCCCTTCTGGTCGAGGCTCATGAGGTAGGGGTGCAACCGTGCAAGGTTGGAGACTCGTCGGACGGATCCAGGCAGATTCGAGTCAAGACGGCACTGCGCACCTCATGCACATCATGGGCTCCGCACGACCGCTGCGCGAACCACAGTTAAACTTACTAACTTAGGAGCGAAGTATCAATTCGGGGCGGTGCCACGACTTTCTTCAGTTTGTCCGCTTGCACTGATTGCAAACACGTCCCAGACTTGGTTAGCAGGGCGATGGACTCTCCTTGCCCTTCCAGCGCCCCCCAAGGAAGTTCGAGAACGATTATTGGAGCCCAGCATCGCTTCCCGCCACCGGCTCAGTCACCCAGTGCATATCCAGTGTAAGACGAACAGAAAAAAATACCTGCGCTAATCTTGACAGGGCTTACTTATGTAATATATAATCACCCCTAGACAGTATCCACCATGTTCATGGTCTTCGGGATTCGGATGGATCGGTGTGTATAATATCTACTAGTGAAATCGTGGTCCTGGGTTCAGACCGCTGCGTAGTACTCGGGTCATCACTGTCAAGGATATCTTCCTGGGTGCGTGGGTCGTGTCGTCCATTCCCAGTTCCCGTCGACAATAGGCGTGAAGTAGGTCTGCCATAAACGCGAATCGTTAGCAACGATCTAGGTGCGTTCTGTATGCGTTCTGTGTCTACACGCAGGTAACAGCATCGTGTTCACACGTACCTCCGTGTGATATTTCTCTTTGTCGTGCTTACTGTCATCACTGGCAAGCTATAGCGTGTCTACTATGCTGTTCTGGGCGTTTTACCACCGCGTTAACCCTCTACGTGGCAATCCCGATCTGCCTTTGCCTCTGTATGGCGCCCTTGAAGGAGAACGCGCGCCATCCTAAGCCGCTCTCTATACAAATCGATCGCCATCATCATGGTAGAATGTGGCGCTCTGGTTACTTTGTGGATGGGCTCGTAATTATGCCTACGCTCTTGCCAGTCTCGGTTGCAGCACGTCTCTCGATCTTCTCTGTTCAAATCGCATGCTTTTTATGGACTGATCGTCGTATCCATCCGTTGCGTCTCAGTTGCTCATCACTGCACGGCATGCAATGGTCCGTCGCGATCGCGACGCTTCCAGCCCACCTCCGACCGCATTCGAGATCAAAGTGGTGCTAACAAAGTGCAGACACGTTGGCGTACCCATGACGCCGGTAAAAACGAAAACTCTGTCCGTTCGCTCTCCAGCAAAATGTGCAGGACAAGAAAGCTTGGCAGCCGCCGGGTGACGCCGTGCCTGTGACTGTGTCGTTTTCTCGCTACTATACGTTACCCCCCTCTCGTTCAGCGTGTTCGTTCACTCAGCTGCAGATCTCCGGGACTGACTAGTGTGGGAGTCATTCAAGCCATCCTCGAGAAACAGCTTGCAAGGTTTTGGATGATTCCTTTTCTATGATTTCACGTGCTACCCTTGTTTGAAATTTCCCCGAGACTCGGATAGGAGGTGGCTCGGGGTTGACTTTGGCTCAATTCCTACCTGAACGTTCGAACAATCATGGTCCAGATCCAGTCGCAACTGTATTTCGTTTTGGCCACCCTTGCGAGCATCTTCACGGGTACGTCTGTGCATATGCCCATCTACTCCTCGTCCCCGCTGACGACGTGTTCGGCGAATAGGCATGAAGTAGGACATGTTGTATTTGATGCGGGACACGTCGCACGTTGACTACCACCATCCAGTTGTATCTTGTTTTTCTTTTGCGTCTATGTGCTATGGGGTCATAAATCAAAGTCTCGCAGGTACGCTGTTAATCCTCCGATCATTCTTTGTCCATCTCATCAAATTTTCTCCAGACTCCTTTTGCTCTCAAGCATCGTGCAGTTCTCCCTATCCATAACACAGATGGCCATCTACATAAACTATCTCATCATTGCATTCACTCTTCCCACTGGCAACGCTGAGGTTTTCTTTCAACATATCAGCGGTTACTCCCTACCATGCTACATTATATATGCCATCAATGTAAGTCAGTTCATTCTCCTCGCTCATCACTCTCCTGATTGGCGTTGCTGATATGTCCATTAGTACGCTGTTGAAGGGCTATTATTGGTTTGTGTGATCCCTTTCTTCTTACCACTTGACTCACAACAGACAATATAATCAAGATCTGGCGCATCTATGTTGTATATAACAACGACATCAAGATCTGTATTCCCTCGGTGTGTTTGCTCTGCTGTCGAAGGTGATAGGCTAGCTTGAACGTGTGTCTTCAGATCATCCTGTTGTTTCTTCAAGTGGGTAAGTGGTCCTATCAGCCTCGTGGATATGCACGTCAATTCCACTCCAGGGTTGAGTGGGGTCACTGCCAAAGGCTTTGCCACGCAAGTATTCCTCACGGGTCGTCCACATACCTTCAACTTGGTCACATGGGCCCTCATCGCAGCGGTAAACGTATCCGCCACACTCTTGATTTGCCTACGATTGTGGACTGCTCATCGACGAACTCACGTGCTCGGACTGTCCAAATATAAATCGACCATTATTGGCGTCGTAGAGTGTGGCGCGTTGGTCACGATATGCACGGTTGCGATGCTGATCATGTACGCTGCGAAACACCCCATAGGTCTTGCCGGTCTTGGGCTTGCAACGCAGGTCGCGGTGAGTCGCCCACAGCGGAACGATCTCATTCTTTAACATGACCGATCGTTTTTGAATAGACCCTGACGCCTCTACTTATCATCGCGCGGCATGGGGTACTGAGTCGCCAGGATGATCTCCGCTTGCTCTCGTCTCGGATGCCCCTCCGTATCAGCGTCGTTCGAACGCACGACACACACATGGACCCCCCCGTGGAACCCATTCGAAAAAGCCGCCTCCTTCCGGATTCTCCAAAACTTCGTGATGACAATAAAGCGAGGCCGTTTAGTGATATAGGAGAATAGCTTGTACGAGGAGACTCGAGAAGTCGGAAAGCAGGCTTCCTTTTAGTGAGCCCAGCCATGACCCCGTTTACGATGTTTCTGACGCCCGTAGTTACGCTCGTTACTTGAGATGAGATGTGCGTTTCTCCGACGGCATTCACCCCGTTCTATCGGAATTTTAGAATCCGATCGTGATACTGAGTCGACGACGGATCACGGTACTACGTTGGTGGGTTCATGGCCACGCGTTTCACTTTGGCTGGTTCTCGGTTAGGGAGACATTGCTCAATATCTCGGTTCCCTCTTTACCCCAACCTCACACACTGTCGAACAAGGTATCAGAAATGCCTTGGTGTAGTTCGTTGTCCGTATCCGTACAAGAATTCGATTTGATGACAGTTTCAGAAAGAACAAGTCCGCAGGTTCCCGGGGAAACTAGTGACTCGACCAAGTAGCATGTGATTGGTGCTGCCAGAGAACAACATATATTTTGTAATACTGAGATCATGTAATAATTATCCCCTAGACAGACTGAACACTGGAGTATCCACGGCCCTCCTGGTCTCCGGGATTCAAATGAAACCAATCTATGAGTGAAACATGCATCAAGCCGAACAAAGCAGTGTCTCAAACCAAGTGGCAAGAGAGCAGGTCTGTGCGAGTAGCAATGGATACCAACGCCGAGACTTTTGAGGTGGCTCTGCAACTTGGCTTGGTATGAATTTTTTTTTTTTTTTTTTTTTTTGCTTTGCTGCTCGCCCCATTTTCCACCGATTCGGCCATCCGATAGGGTACTGTAATTCGTCTGTAATGGTATGTCGGTCCATTCTGACCATAGTGCTTTGCAGGACATGAACTTCAGACCTCCGGGAGTCGTCGATCATCATGGCTCGTCAGACTCCGCGCACGATCGTCACCACTTATAGTATCGAGAGCATATTCCTGGGTGCGTGGGTCATCCCATCGACGTCCACTTCCAGCTGACGATGTATTCCAACAGGCATGAAGTAGGTCTCGTCATACGACGTAGTAAAAAAAAAAAAAAGTGACTGGTTGACGATGATCAATGATGTAGCTGCGTTCTATATGGATTCTGTGCCTACATGCTCTGGGGACAAAAATCCTTGTCTTGCAGGTAACGACGAGATGTTTGTACGTCAGTTGCGATTAAATGAAACGAACAAATCTGTCTACAGGTCGCTTCTGTTCACCGGCACCACGCAGTTTCTGCTGTGCGTGGCGCAAGTCGCCATCCATGGGATTTTCCTCTTCACCGTGTTCACTCTCCCCCCCGGTAACGCTCAAGCGTACCTTCAGCGTGTCAATGGCTATATTCTAACAGCCGCCATTATATACAATATCACCGTGAGCTTGTTCGTTCTTATCTCTCTCCTTTCGTCGGTGACCAGTTATACTTCTTTGGCTGGTAGTTTCTTATTGGAGGATTATTATCGGTTTGTGCGACTCATGTCTCCCTGCCACCTGCGCTCAAAAGAGAGAAACACGATTGCACAGATGTGGCGCCTCTATGTCTTGTATGACAATCACTTCAGGGTTTGCGTTCCTGCAGTGCGTTCTCTTCCGCTCTTGATGAGGGGTGCGATCGCTCACGCACACACCTCTAGTTCATCATTTGGATTGGGGAGCTCTGTGTGTGATCTCGTCATCCCCCCCCCCCTCCGTACATGCACGCGCTGAACAACACTCCAGGTGCGAGCGGAGTCACGATCTACATTTGTGCGACTACGCCGCTCATCTCGGCAAATTTCAATTTCGTCAACATGCTGTTATGGGCGTTCATCACGACGTTGAACCTCTACGTAGCAATCCCGATCTGCTTTCGCCTCTGTATGGCGCAACGGAGAACGCACACCATCCTCAGCCGCTCTCCTTACAAATCGATCGCCATCATCTTTGTGGAATGTGGCGCACTGATCACTCTGGGCAGCGTGGTGATGCTGATTCTCTACGCGCGTAATTATATCTACGCTCTTGCCAATCTTGGCGTTGCGACCCAGCTTGCGGTGCGTGCGTCTCATCGTTTGCCCACACGTTCACGTACGGGGTTGATCGTCGTACCCGTAGGTTGCGTCTCAATTTCTCATCACTGCACGGCATGCCATGCTCAGTCATGATCGCGACACATGCAGCCCGTCTCCGTCCGTGCACGAGATCAACATGATGCCAACAGAGTCTAGAGACGTCGGTGAAGCCATGACGCCCACGAAGACAAAAACGCCTTCGTTCGCGCCACAGCCAGATCTGCAGGACAAGAACGTTTGGCAGCCGTCTGGCGATGTATGAAAACGCCGTGCTTTTGGACTAGTGTCGTTTCCTCGCTACGTTCCGTACCCTTCGTCGTTCAGTGCACTACTCGTTCGATCAGCCGCATTCGGAGACTAGCGTCCTCGAGAATGAGCTACTTGCTTGCTTGCACGGTCTCGGGGGTAGTCATGATTCTTTTTCTGCGGTCCAGATAATCTCGCGTGCTGCCTTTGTGTTTACCTTGGTCTCACTTTTTCATGGGGGCTTCTCGGTTCAGAATCGGAAGCGTCAGTGAGCGTACCGTTGTGGCCTCTCATACTTTTTTATTTATTTTTTCCATTGAGAAAGTGGTTTACGTTCGGCTCCTTGAATTGCCATCGGACCGATGCATATCCAGCTTACATTCGACCGTCGCCGTCCTAGCGTGGTTCGAAAAACAACCCACTCGTGATCTCGCGCTTCAGTTGATAGCACGACCGTGGCGTTTTGATGATACGATCGCGTGCACCATGGACTCACGGACCGTCGGGGTGCCCCCAGATAAACACCCCCCGGGGCGGGTTGGATCCTTGCAAACAAATTTGTCCGGACGTGCCAGCATCACTGATCTCCGTGAACCTCGCCGACGACGGTCGTTTGTGGATTGACCCTGCCTGAAATTCCTGGCTGGATCCACGTGCACATCTCAAGCCAAGCGCTGATATAGTAAATATTGTGGTATCTGAACTGAGGTGCGCCTCCGGAATTGAATCGAAAGTGAGGCAGTAGCGGGGTACCATATCAATCGACGATAAATTACATGCCTTTTTTTTTTTTTTTTTTTTTTTGGAGCGTCGTCTGTTCCGTGTTTGTAGGGGCCATTATCGCCAGTGTCACCACTATCGACAAAGCGACTCTGCGCACTGCGATCGTTGGGGGTTCGTAAGTCACATCTGTTCCACGTCAGTTTATTGAGTTGGCCGGTCAAGAAAGATCTGAGTCCGGAAGGCACGGCGCGGTCGAGTGAGTAGTAACTCATAAATGGCCACGTCCCTGTCTGCGTTGCCGACCAGTGATGAAACCAGCAACTAATTCAGATGCGACCGCCCCAGTCAAACTGCCAACTATTAGTCAGCTACAGGTTGGACGGAGCTGCAAGTAGGAACGAGATTGGGAGACGATGTCAGAGTGCAGTGACCGGATCTGAATCGCGGGTGCCCAGCATCGATGTGCGGACGGTGAGTCTTATACAGATCGAGCGGACAAAACCTCTGCATCGAGACACGATCCTGCGGTCCACGATGCCAGTAGATTATTAACCTAGCTATAGGACGAGGGGAATCATATCAGTCAAGACAGCCAGAATTTGGTAAACTCTAAGTGGAATCGTCGCAAACTACAAATACACGACGCAAGAGACGGTGGACAGCATAGATGGTGGATGGTAGTCGTGTGCATGACAGCGGGGATATCAAAGATATGTTGTACACCACAGAGAGAGAGAGAGAGAGACATAACGAGACGAGGAAAACAAGTAGTAGCATATGAACATCGCACCAGGCGGGAGGGGGACACGATGGAAGTCACTGGAAGTACTTGAGCGCGCAAGCGCGAAGAGGGACACAGGCGAAGGAGCAACACGTGAGATGGCACACAAGGATGGCCCGCTTACATCCGTGCAGCCTCCCATCAATACCATCGTGGCAGCTTCCCCGGACTAGCCACATTCGGGCTCTCGTACAGCAGTCCCCGTCGGTCATACAACCCCGCAGGACTCTCCTGCGCCGCCCTTGCACCCAGCCTCGCAAACTCCTCATCCAGCAACGCCCCCGGATCATGCGGATCGAATATCCTTGATCCCGGTGTGCGGAAGGGCGACTCGGCTGTCGAGCCTGGGGTAGGGAAGACGAGTTTCTTGGGGGTGATAGGAGGGAAATGGGTAGACATGGCGTCCCTGTCTCTGTCGCGGTGGTAAGCCCGCTTGCGTGAAGGGGTGCAAACGTTCTCGGTATCGAACACGGCTGGGTTTATACCGTCATCCGGGTTGAACGCCGTATGCGGGGGCGGGTCGAGGTGCGTCTTAAAGTGTGCGAGACTAGCGTTGGGTGTCATGTGGAGGCCTTTGTGAGACAAGGGCGTGCGTATCGGGGAAAGGTGGACGGTGCTAGCTGCGCCTCGGTTGCGGGGAGGCGTGCTGGAACGTGGTGGGGGCGTCGATGGGCGAAGTTGGGTGTTGATCATCGCTGCTGATGGAGGCTCCGGAACAAGCGCAGGAAGGGGAGGAGGAAGTGGCTGGCTGGCTGGCTTTTTCTTGGCTCTTGTGCGTCGATCAAGGGTTGGAGATGCCGGCATGGGGAGGAGGGCACGCGATTTCTTGGGAAGGATGTGAATATGGACGTAATATTCTCAATGAGAGGGCTTACCTTTGGTGGTGTCTTGTGAGGCACGACGCTCTCCTTCTGCATGCCCTTGCCCTTGCCGATCCGAACGTCCAGCAGCGCGACGCCTGGCTCGGGTGGTGAAGTTGACTCGATGTGCGCATCCGCAGCGTCTGTCTGCGGATGATCCTCCGAGAGGAGCTGTGGGCTAGAGGAGGAGCCATTGTTCGGAATTAATTCGGGAAGGGATGAGGAGAGCGGTGCAGGTGATGTCTGGAACACATTCGAACTCTTAACGGCCGACGAAGGGGGGAGAGAAGAGCCCCCCGCAGTGCCAGATGTGACCCGGGCATAGTGGGATGTTGGAGGCAGCGGAGGGAAAATAACTTCTGCGGGCAGTTGCGCGCATTGTTCGTAATACGGTTGATGATGAACCGACGGACATGGTGGAAAAATGGGGAGGAAATGGGTGGCGGAAACAAGGGGAGGGAACATCGAGCCCTGGAACGGCGCAGGGGCCAATATTGGCACAGCAGGTGAGCTCATAACAGTGGAGGAAGCAGGATCCTTCCTTTGGCGTTTCGCTTTTCGTCCCGATGCAGCATCCTCTGCGGGACGCTTCTTTGGCGGAGCTTTCTTTGCCGCTGCGGCTTGTTTGTATTCAGCGCAAAATTCTTTCCTAAAATTTCCGTTGGCGAAACATTCGAGATCACAGTCCCAGATCGCCCACTGGGTCCGACCAAGGCTACGATCGCGCGGCACTTTGCGGAAACAAACAGTTGTTGAAAGAACGTGGCGGATGGAGTTCATCCAAGTAGCTTCATTTCTCTGAAAATATGGGTAGACGATGGTGATCCAGTCGTAAAGCTCTTGTAGGGTAAGCCTGTGTTCGGGGGAAGAGAGGATTGCCTGGCCGATAAGGGCGGCGTAGGACAGTTCTGGTTTTTTCTTTGAATAAGGACCAGGGGGAAGTGTGTAAGGTAGTTTGTCGTATTCATCTTCATCTGGAAGAGGGCCCATCGGCCCTGGTGATGATACAAGATTAACGATGCGCTTCGTGGAGGGTGTCGCGAAAGGAGATGAACGTGGGGGAGAAGAAGGGAGGGGCGACTTGTAGTAGTTGTGTCGACGTGGAGTGAAGGGATTCGCGTCCTGTGATACAGATTGTACTTGAGCGGACATGCTTCCCGTACGAGAACGCGTCGGAGTGGTAGAGAGAGGCTGAGCACAGGAAGTCTATGAGGAGGTCAATACGGAGTAAACGAGGGAAGAGAGCGCGGGGGGACCTTCTTGTGACGCGAAGGGGGTTCGATGGAATCATAGTCTCTGTAGTACCTTGTATGTTGGGGTGTGACGGGGGGAACAGCGGCGGTATTATTTTGCAGTGTGTCCTGGCAGCGAATATATCGTCAACTAGGATGTAACATTGGACATGACAGACCTGTAGAGCAATGTTGCTCGAAGTATCGGACTGATCTGAGTCTGGGACGCGTCGCGAATCGCGTGACTGCATGAAGGCATCGAGGCTGAAGGACGCGCGCGGGGGGGAGGGCGAAGGGGGAGGGCGATCTTTTCCCTTTGCCTTCTTTTCGCGTTTCGCCAGGCGACTCTTGCGTTCTAGAATCATTTCCATGCTGTCCATCTGCCTGAGGGGCATCGCGGGCTCGATGGGCTCTGATTTCACGGGCGTGGAGGGTGGCGGTGTCTGGGAGTGAGCTGGGACGCTCGGGCGAGAAACGGAGCGCGTTCCGGAGGATCCACAAGCTACGCCCACTTGCTCTGCTAGATCTGCAGGAAATGGACGCGTCGCACCGGCATCGTGCTGTGTGAGGAATTGACGCATCTGGTCGCTGTGTCGCAGGAGGTCATCTCGGGTGAGTCCTATCGACTGCAAGACCTGAGAAATGGGAGAATTGGGTTTCACAAGAGGCTCTGCCATTGCGTACAGAAAAGAAAAAGGATAGAAAAAAAGAAGGAAAAGACGTGAGTTCGTTGCTGTCGACGTGGACAAGGAAAATGCACGGGGGAGGGTGTCACGCTCTGCGTGGTTGTCACACATGTCACATCTCTCTTGTGCGCTGCAGTCATGGTGTACCATAATCTCAAAGGTGAGCTCAACGTCCATCGTGTTGGCCTCGTTGCTCACCATCCGAAACAGCCCTGATCAAGGGAATACGAGCATGCAAGGTTTGTGCTTGTCGTCCCCGTCGCCGACGACACCGCTGACACCGTTCAGACCGTCGCAGACGAACGCACACTCATCCAGCAGGAATCTGCAGCCATTCGGGCCTCCTTCAGAGAGGAGGCCTCCTATGCTCGCTACCACAATATTGCAAAGCTCCTCTACATACACATGCTCGGCTCACCAGCCCACTTTGGCCAAATCGAATGTCTCAAACTTGTCGCAAGTCCACGTTTCACCGATAAACGTCTCGGGTACCTCGGTATCATGCTCCTCCTCGACGAGAATCAAGAGGTACTCACCCTCGTCACAAACTCGCTCAAAAAGTCTGCGTTCTCCCCCTCCGTCCTACTCCATTCTCTGACTTGTGCTGCAGCGACTTGAACCATTCAAACATGTACGTAGTGGGCCTCGGCCTATGCACATTCGCAAATATGGCATCAGAAGAAATGTCTCGCGATCTCGCAAATGAGATCGAGAAACTGCTTGGCTCGAGTAATACCTACATTCGCAAAAAGGTACTGTCCCCGTCTCGTCCCCGTTGCCTTCCCATTCATCCTTCATTTTCAGGCTGCCCTTTGTGCTTTGAGAATCATAAAAAAAGTCCCCGATCTCTCTGATCATTTCATCGCAAAGGCCAAGAACCTCCTCACAGATCGCAATCATGGTGTGCTCCTCGCTGCCATCACCCTCGTTTCCGAAATGTGTCAGCAGGATGCAAACTGCTTGAACGAGTTCAGAAATGTTGGTTCCGATCCTGTCCCTTGATGCGTCCTCATCTTGATTCATGCAGGCCGTGCCTCTCCTTGTCCGCAATATGAAAGCGTTGGTCACCACTGGCTACAGTCCGGAACACGATGTATCAGGTATAACCGATCCATTCTTGCAGGTAAAGGTCCTCCGGTTACTCCGTCTCCTCGGACAGCGTGATATCCGAGCGAGCGAAACTATGAACGACATCCTTGCCCAAGTACGCACATTCTCCCCGTTGCCCTCATCGTTCTCTGAAGCATCTAGGTTGCTACAAACACCGACTCCACGAAGAATGTTGGAAACTCGATCCTTTACGAAACTGTCCTCACTGTCCTTGATATCGAAGCAGACAGCGGTCTCCGCGTCATGGCCATCAATATCCTTGGCAAATTCCTCAGCAATCGTGATAACAACATTCGGTATCTATCACCGTTCGTGCTCAACAGTTCCATTTTATTCATGGCCCTCGTAGGTATGTGGCCCTCAACACTCTTAACAAAGTCGTTTCTATGGATACGAGCGCTGTACAACGTCACCGCAACATCATCCTTGACTGTCTCCGCGACGGTGACATCTCAATACGACGTCGTGCCCTGGAACTTTCATACGCACTCATTAATGAGCAAAACGTTCGCGTACTCGTTCGAGAGCTCCTTGCCTTCCTGGAAGTCGCAGACGACGAATTCAAGACAGGGATGACCACTCAAATATCCCTTGCTGCCGAACGATTTGCTCCCAATAAGAGATGGCATATCGATACTGTGTTGAGATCGCTGAAGCTCGTAAGTAATGTCACCCTGAAAGCAGGCAGCAAATCCCGACAATTATTAGGCCGGAAATTTTGTCAGAGAGGAGATATTGTCGGCGTTCATCCGTCTCGTCGCACATACGCCTGAGCTGCAAGCCTACACAGCATCCAAGCTGTACACCGCTCTTCAAGCCGACCTCTCGCAGGAATCGCTCACACTTGCGGCAGTCTGGGTCATCGGTGAGTACAGCGAGGTTCTCCTTGAAGGTGGCATCATCGATGAAGACCAACCCAAAACCGTGATTATTCATGCTGGCTAGCAACTGGACTGCTCTAATCTGTACTCTTTCACAGGCAACTGACAAGGATATCCTTGACCTCCTCCTTTCCGTACTTAATTCACCTTATGCCAACCACCTCATCCGCCAATTCGTCCTCGGTGCGATCACAAAGATGGGATCGCGCCATACTACCACCGCACCTCAACAAGTGCGGATCGTAGACGTGCTTGCCCAGTACACGACAAATCCCGAGCTAGAGTTGCAGCAACGTGCGGTGGAGTACGCGAGTTTGTTTACGTTGGGCGATCTTAAAGTCGGCGTACTTGAGCGAATGCCACCTCCGGAACTCAAAGCGACTATTATGGGTATTGGTACGTCTTGTCAGTTTTTAGGGGACCTTCGTATCGCTTTACAGCCTTTATAGTCAGTGAAAACAAACCGGTGGGTTCTACGAAAGGAGGAAAAGAGGTATGCTTCCCCTTCACTTTATCGTTGTCGTACTCACGGAACACGTCAGGGTGACCTCCTGGGAGACGACATTACCTCTCCTGCCCCTCAGCTCAATGGACAAACAGCGCAAAACAGCCAAGATCTCCTCGCTGAGATCTTTGGTAGCAGTGCACCCGCCAGTACCTCGCCTCAACCAGCGTCCTCCATTTCGCCGCAGCCACAGAAGAGCAACATCCAGGACATCCTTGGACTTTTTGACGCTTCTCCGAATCCCGTGTCCCCAGCGCCCGCACCGGGTCCATCGGCCCCGTCACTTGCGTTCTCGCTGTCCCAAGCACAAGTTCAACCGCCCGTACAAACGCAGACACCACCACCACCAGTACAACAGCAGCCGTCGACGGCACCACAGTTGACGTCATACACCGCATACGAGAAGAACGAACTCAAGATAACATTGACGCCTCAGACATCCACTGCACGTCCAGGTATCGTGAACATCATGGCGCGGTTCCAAGTCTGGGGGACAAACATGGTCACAGGGCTGCACTTCCAAGCTGCTGTGCCCAAGGTAAGTTTGGGGTTGAATGTGAATGATGGCGTTTGGGTGGGACTAACTGTATTTCTTGGGGCACAGTCGCAGCAGCTGCAGATGCTTCCCATGTCGAATCCGGACGTGCGGCCTGGGGCGACAGAGACTCAGCAGATGCGTGTGATCGCTCCTCCCGGGGTAGGTCCCTGCCTCCCGTTGACACATCGCCCGACGACGAACTGACGCATTCTTTTCTCGACAAAGTCGAATGTACGACTACGATTACGCGTGGCGTTTACGCTTGCTGGTCAAGTGATACAGGATCAGGTCGATTTTTCGGGATTCCCTCCCGAGCTGACTGGGTCTGTGTGATGGGCCGAGTGTCCTGTGCACGTAGATGACTACTACTCCGACTTACATTCTCATGAGATCTACATGAACGCCTGAATGGATTCTTTCTCTCTTGGATCTTGGCTCGCGTGACTCTCGAAGGGTTGTGTTTTGGTTTGTTGTAACCGACTTGGTTGAATCAACCCCTGTCAGCCCTCAGCCATTCCACTTCTCATCGTCAGCCTCCAGGCTGGTCACTTGTATCTCGCCGACTCCCGCGACACTTTCTTTTAGTTCCTCTACGCCTGGTCCTCAATATCTCGATACCTGGCTCTCCACACCAACATATCCTAGACATGTCTGACGAATACCCGACACTACCACGGAAGCATCGCAGTGAGGACGACCCCAAGATGATTGGCCTCTGGAAAGTGGGCAGAACGATCGGCAAGGGGAGCTCAGGTATGTCCTTGCACACGAACCCCACCCGCTCACTCCCATCTCCCGCCGATCCATCCACAGGTCGCGTCCGCATCGCACGACACACCAAGACAGGCCAATACGCCGCCGTCAAGATCGTCTCCAAACAACAACTCCTCAACAGCACCACCATGACACGCCGCACCGACACCCCAGAACACATGCTCCTCAGCATTGAACGCGAAATCGTCATCATGAAACTCATCGAACATCCCAACGTCATGCGTCTCTACGACGTCTGGGAAACCTCGTCCGAACTCTACCTCATCCTCGAGTACGTCGAAGGCGGGGAGCTCTTTGATTATCTCTGTACGCGGGGTCGACTCGCACCGCCCGAGGCGTTGGGGTGTTTTCAGCAGATCATCGCGGCGGTGGACTATTGCCATCGATTTGGGGTCGCCCATCGAGATCTCAAACCGGAGAACTTGTTGATGGACCGTCAGGGTAACATCAAGGTAGCCGATTTTGGCATGGCGGCGTGGCAGACGGGCGCACGGGAGGGCTTACTACAAACGGCCTGTGGGAGTCCGCATTACGCAGCGCCCGAGGTGGTCATGGGACGCGCGTACGATGGTCGTGCGTCGGATATTTGGTCGTGCGGGGTGATCTTGTTTGCGTTGCTGGCGGGGCGACTGCCGTTTGACGACGAAGACTTGGGGACGTTGTTGGACAAGGTGAAGAACGGACGGTATGAGATGCCGACTGGGATCGAATCGGATGCGAGGGACCTCATCGAGCGGATGTTGACACGGGACGTGGAGAAAAGGATTACGATGTCCGAGATTCTAGTGCACCCGTTTTTTGTGTCAAGCGAGCCCAAGGCGGTGAGTAGGGACATGCCTGACCTGGATGCGCTTGCGAAAGCGATTGGAGGAACGGAGGAAATCGACCAGGATATCTTTGCAAACTTGAGGACGCTGTGGCATGGGACGCCCGATGAGGATATACTCGAGGCGCTCAGGAGCGAGGTACCCAATTGGCAAAAGGGAGTTTATCATTTGCTGATCCGGTATCGAAACGCACGGCTAGAAAATTACGACGAGGAAGAAGAAGCGGTGGCGAGGGCGGGGAGGAAGAAGAGTCGGAAGGTATTATCACAGGGTGGCAGGGATGCCAATAGCGACCAGGGTATGGTGCGTACGACGTCACAGGCCACAGATCTCGGACGGTCACCGTCGACATTGCCGCCTCGTGCGGCTCCACCGACGCCTCGACGAGCTGTACGCAGGAATATGGTCGAGGAGCTCGTACAACTGGGTGCACCGCAGATCGTGTTACACTCACCAACACCACCCCGACCGGGCACGACGCGTTCACCCTCGCCCCCGCGGCACTCGTCATCTACCTCGGCACTCTCTCCAAATCTCCCCCCGCTCACGATACCGGACGTCAAGGACGACAAGATGCAGCTGTTCTTTCAGCAAATCGTTGAACATCTCAATGCGATGGAGATACGCGCAGGCATGGTGTTTGCGCCTGCATCGCCGCAGCTACATCATTCTGGGCCACCGTCTACCCCACTTACGAGCATGGAATTCGGGAGACAACAACGACAACCAGTGTACGATCTCAACCGGGAAGCACACGGTCAGAGGGATCCGTTAGCTCCAGTTTACGGTAGTACCCCATCGGATATCGAAAACCTGCGGCACGAGTTGTCCCACCACGCTGGTCAATTTGGGGAACTCGACAAGGAAAACGGACGTTATCACGGGGCGAACACGAACGGCATCGTGAAGAAGTCGTCGCTCCGCAACAACGACACGAACTCACGGAGACAGCCTCTGCGTGTGCAAATCGTGGAGCCCTCACCGCGGAAGCTGCAAAGGAAGAAGAGTATCGAGACGTCGACGCCAACGATGACGGTGTCTCCTGCATGGTCAGACAGTTCGTTCACCCTACCGTCGACGCCGCGACGACGCTGGCTTGGGAACGTGTTCAAGTTCAAACCGGCGAGCTATCAATTGCTGTCTGTGCACGATACGTTCACGAGCCGGGAAGAGTGCAGGAGGCTGCTGGTTGGGATTGGTGTCAAGGTGGTCTTCGCACTCCCCGAGGGGAGTGGCGTTCTCAAGTGCCGGTTCGACGAGACAAAGGAGCCTGTGGTGATAAAAGGGGTAAGATTTAGAGTGGAGGTGCGTGAAGCGACGGTGCAGCAAGCGAGGGCGGGGTTCCGGGTCGCGTTGCAGTTGATCCAGGAACGAGGCGCATCATCCAGTTTTCAAATTATATATCAGCGGCTGAGGAGTGTTTGGGAGTTGGATTTCGTTCGGCCGGTGGGGGTGCATAGTCCAATGTTCAGTCCGGAGATGGCGGAGGGAGGGAGATTTACGGAGATGGTGTATGCCGATTAGAACACATATATCTTTGGTGTGCAGGATCTGAAAAGGCCATCTATCTGACTGACTTTTTGGTGGCTGGAGATGAGCGTTACAACTTAGTGACATTACAAAGGTCCGTCCATGGTAGTAATCGTGCTAGCGAAGCGTGACGGTGGCTCCGACAGTGTGATATTGTCTTCATCGACGTTCATTTCTTGACCCTGATCCTGCGATAGTGTATGATCTACCTGCAGCGAGTGGTGTCTGCCAGGTTTAGATACGACGGCAATTGCGGGATCAGAGCTAGATATGCGGACGAATCGAAGCATCTGGACGTAGGCGGCTTCTTCCTGGTCCCATTTACGAAATAGTTGGGCAGTGGGTTCGTGCGTGAGATCCGGGACCTCTTTCGTTTGGGGAAATGTCAGTGACACTGGCCGTGATGAAGCCCTCAGACTCACCGATGCCCGTCCGGTACTCCTCCGCCTCCCGCAGTTTGATCTCCTCTAGCTTCACCTCCGTCGTACCCTTTGGCCTGCCCTTGCGCCGCGCCGCCCGCTCCTGCTCGAGCTCGTGGTCGTGTCGGGTAAGCCACACGTCCCGGACGATGGCATGTAATTCTTCGAGGGTGAGTACACGCTCCGGGGGTAATGCATGGTAGAAGAAGCCATATACAGCCACTATTCCAATTATCAGCATTTCCGGGAGGGGAGTTTATCGATAGAATTGAACGACGCACCTTGTGCAGCGTGTTTTTTAGACCGCTTAGCGGTTGCTTCTGCGAGTTTTGATTTTCTGAGGTGGGTGCGAGCGAGTTGAGCAGCTTTTCGAGAGTCTGGGTGGAATATTTTTTCTCTCTTTGCGATCGATTTAGGTTTGGAGGGTCTAGCCATAGCTAGTAGCAGCGCAAATGATACCGACCCAGTGATCGGAGCGATAGTTGGAGTTTCCTAATCGGGTGTTCAAACTGAACTGCCACTGGTGCATTATGACTTACCCATCAACTTCAATGAAGCTACTATGTACTACTCTCCACGAGGAAATGAACATGGAAGAAACGACACACTGCGGCGGCAGCGCATCGAACTCGGACTCGCAGACACTGTCATAGATGCGTTCCAGTTCAGAGCACCAACTTGGGTGATATCAGTTTGCGCAGCACACTTCGCGTGCGTCCGTTTCGATCCTCTGATAAGTTGTAACCAAAAGTTGATGAAAAGTGACCATTATAAAGTTTCCGTAAGATTGGGTTCTGCGCTATCTATACTACTAATAATTAGTCTGGTCTGGTGAAACGTCTTTGTGTTCACATCCTCAAAGCCTCGCACAATCACAAAAGGGGACCGTCAACGTGCACAGGGCGAGTTTCCGTTGCGGCGGCGCTCTTCTTTGACAGGAGCGACATCCATCTGCTCTCCTTGATCTCGGGCCCTTTGTCGCCGGAATACCTCTCGCTCTCGAAACTCCAGGCATCGAGAGCCCGTACCCACTGACCTAACCCATGGTAATACTCCTTTACCTGCGCGTTCAAGGGATTGGGGAAGAGCCGCCAAGGCGGCATGAAACCTTTCCCCAGCTCCAAGAAGAAAGTCTTCAACCCACAACATCGCGCCGTTCACGTCCGTACGGTGTTCGTTCATCACGCACGATATGATGTTGTGGAGGTCATCTCCACGCAGTTGCTCGACATTGTAGGAAAAGATGTCCTTCAAAGCACGTCAGTATATTATATACTAGTATCTTCTCCTTCTCATGACTCTCACTGACGTTAGAAAAAGCGACCATGTCACCGGCTGCCAAAATCATCTCCTAAATGGCAGGGTGCGATATCACTTCATCAGGGATGTCGAGTCCTAGCTCGATTACGGAAAACGAGGGCTTCACACCGCTGGTACGACGTCGTGCATCAGTGTAACTTTTGACATCAAGGATGCGACGATCCCTTTTGTCGATGGACTCCTGCACGACACCCTCGAGATGGTCTGTATCAGTCTCTTCTGCGAAACTGCGATGGTGGGAATCTATTGGCAAGTAAGCATTGGCAGTCTGGGAGACTGTCGATGCACTTACTGACGTGCTAGCTCTCCGCCGATCCACTCTCCTTCTGGACGTTGCACGTGAGGATTCCGGATTGGGTTGATCCGACGAGGCCATGGCCATCTGGAAAGCATGTTCGGAACAAAGATCCTAGTGGTGTGTCTGCCATATCTATCGAGGGCTGGCTTTTCCACAACGACGGATTCGTGTATGACGCGCTTGTGCCTCCTGGCGATCAGGATAGAAACGCCATTGAAGGCGAGATGGATGAACAAGCTTATGAGTGCGGTGAGCGAAAGCAGAGAAGAGGTTTCCGTACCGATAGCTTTATTCGACTGCGCGAGGCTGGCCTTATATCTGTTACGACCCTACACTGTCTGGAATGGAAATATTATGCAAAACACCGCCGTGCATGTCGCTCAGGGTCTAGGATTGCCGACGATGATTCGAACGGTTCACCGTTGAGCGTTCGGATCCGAACCTTCAAATTCGGGCGGAATGTTTGTTTCATAGTGCATGTTTTCGGCTTACTAGGTGCAGCGTTTTATTGGTAAGTAAACAACGTCAGATCGGTTTTTGCGTTCAACCTGGCAGAATTCGGTGGTTCCTATATCCGAACCGGGTCGAATCATCACTTGCGGAACATAGGCTATCGTGCACTCTTATACTCTCTGTCCGGTCCATGTTATAACGTGATATATGACGAATGGAAAGAGGCCTGGTGACAGCCAGCCGCCGGCAACGCGTTTGAAGTTTCCTCCATCCACTTGGAGCTTTCCCAGAACGAGGAACCCGATTTGAATCCGGTCCACGTTTTTGAAGTTTACCGCGCGGGGACGGCCGCAGAGCCTGAGTGGCCGCTACGTTCCGGAACGTAGCGGCCACTCAGGCTGGCAGGATGACGGTGGATCTTTTAGAGGCAAATCTGCCTTGTCCTTTTCAGCCTAGATTGTAGACTGACTCACTGAGAGCCCGGGAGTCGGTGCTGAGGTAAAGGTCACCTTGAGGTAAAGGCGGCGCGCACCTCAGCCAGGTTCTGTGAGGCGCGCCACGAAGATAGTTACTGAGTGTACAGAATAGCAAGTTATCACACAGCGAGTGCCGCAAAGACGGTCTGCGACGTTGTCGCTTGACCAGTTATGCCAGTGTACCGAACACAGGGAATTCAAGCGCTGTCATTGGAGTACTAGTGGTTAGCAAAAGAGAGAACTTCAGGCTCGTTCCTAGTGGCCAAAAAAAACAAAAAGGCTGGCAGGCCCCACGATGAATGACCATTCATGAGTAAGTCGTACATTGACATATCAAACCGAGCTTGGCACTCGAATATCAGCTCGGATGAGTGGGGCCACTGAGTGAGAGGTCGGAAAACCGAGTCTGCAAGACACGACCCAAAAGTCTAGAGTTCAAGCGCTGGGTAGTACTACGCAGATACCGGGGTGAAGTGCAGGTCAACCTGCGGCTACCAGTGGTCAAAAAAGTACTGGCGGAATGCGATTAGATCGACTTGCATGAGGAGTCCAATTATGAAGGCCAGTCACTGACCGCAGTAGTCGGAGTCACCGCCCGTGCCTATCGAGGAGACTCTGGGATTCCCCCCTGGTGAACTTGACGCGTGGAAATGCAACGTGCTATACCCAACGCACTGGCAGTGCATTCGGTTTTAGCACCTCTATCCCTTCCGAATCAGCCCGGAATAAGCGAACGTGTACGGGGGCCGCAGGGGTTCCCCCACAGCCCCGTCACATGGCAACTCACGCACGTATACATATCACACAGGAAAGCTACCCAGGACCTTCGCCGCAGGTTCGTCCCCTCCCGCTTCCTCATCCGTTTTTGGTTTCCTGTTGTCACCGTGACTCCCATGCTCCTCGGGCTCGTTCGTCTCTGTCAACTGCGTGATGTGCACTTCCATGGGCCTCATTTGGTGGTCACGTTCCCTCTTAAGGCGCGACATGCGGGAGAGCGTGAAACGGGGAGACCCAATTGAAGACGACTGTGCGATGCCTTGGGTTGAAGTAGAGTTAGGGTTAGAGAGCGTGATGCGGATGATCACCATGTAGAACGTAATGGATATGATAGGCATCGACTACTCGGCGGCCGCGGTAAGGAGCGAGGAGCGGGCCGGTAGTGGGGGTAACGGTAGGACCCGGACACGAATCATAGAATCGAGGGACACAGAAACAGCGACGTCAGCACGGGGGGTTTTGCCAAACCGTGTTACGGACGCACCACGTCGAGGAGCACATAATGTCCCCGATTCTTGGCCACGAAGCACAAGAGCATGGCCAGGAGCGAGACCGAGTAGAGTAACCCTGCATCGAGTATGATCCGTGCGATGGGTTGCAACACGTTGGACGTGTGCGATGACAGTCTCGTCACGCGTCTCCCTACCTTCCATATCCGGAATGCAAGCAGCGCTAAGAAACGGGCGCCATCAGTGGGAAAGCACTTCGACAAACATCGATGTCTCTCTCACACGTGCAGAAAAGGTTGG
Organism: Boletus pseudo-olivaceus; assembly: GCA_038092955.1. Lineage (NCBI taxonomy): Eukaryota > Fungi > Basidiomycota > Agaricomycetes > Boletales > Boletaceae > Boletus > Boletus pseudo-olivaceus. The sequence continues at coordinate 40,117 of JBBPRI010000099.1, read as the reverse complement.
TAAAGAGCGCATCGGCTAGGAATGCGGTTATCCACCGCCCTGTGCTAGGCGCGAAGACGTTCTCTTTGGAGACGGTCGCCTGGGAGTCAAAGTATACACACCCGATCCCAGTCGCTTACCATTCCGCCGTTGCGTGAGCATCACGGATGCGTGCATGAGGGGATATGCCTACCTCCAACAGAAACCCATAATATGACGGGAAAGACGATAATCCACCATGACCGCCAGACGACATAGCAGCGATAAATCTGAATAGGATGTTGAGATGAAAGTGATCAATGGCGATCGAACACAACATCTCACGATCACCCCATCTCCGACCAGCGTCTGTAGCGTGTATATCAAATTCTTGTGTACGAAACTCCATTGGGAGACGTCAGAGAGAAAGTCTATGGGCCCATCAGGGTCATAGGTGTTCCGGTGCTGTACTAGACCCTCGTAAGTCCGGATGATGTCGATGACCATGTGCTGTCCACACGTTAGCTCCCTGAGACACGATAGATGATGCATGGATCCCTGCGTACCGCCGTGCTAAACAGAAGCATCAAACATGAGACTATGATCATCCCTCTATTGATAACACTGTGCGTTTGCCTACGCATCAGGGCCCATATCGTCCCAATGAACAACATGATAGAAACCCCTGCGCAGATATCGCATCACCCTCGTGCACCAACGATGTTTCACTTTTGCTCACCATAGACAACTCCCTCTAGCACAGTGGACACGATCGCGGCCGTGTCTAGAGGGATACCGTGTTCTTGATCCATGGTCTTCTAGGGCTCTGGGGTAGGGAGAGGCGAGTAGGGAAAAATTCCCTTCTCACAAGCGGTCGTCTTTATACTGATTCACATCACCCGGTCATCTAAACGGTTTGATCTAGATTCGCATCAGCACAATGTAGTGTCTGTCAGAGTCCATCAGATAGACCACACGGGTCCCAGGTCGTCCTATCCACAGTTATGATATTTATGGAGACAACGATCACCTGTCAACGTTTCAACAGTTGTACTTAGAATCCGCGGATGAAACTTGAAGGGTCAGGAATAAATGGCTCCACACCTCGTCTCAAAACAGGACGACGGCATTCATCGCATACCGCAGATGCGAAACAACCGAACCGTAAACTGTGAAGGCACCGAAAAAACAGTTTCGAATTAAGAGGATGGTTAAGCCTTCCCATGATTTTGAACGCAAGTGTTCGGCGGGGCTCTAAACAACACCCCATTGACGAAAGAGCTTGGAATGAACGAAGACTGATCGGGCTTGAGGCAACAGCTACCTCTGCAAGTTGTTTCAGGGAGGCAGTGACCATCGCATTCCGAACTCCTCGGCGCCCGTCGACAGTGGACAGCAATAGCAGAAATATATACAGTTAAAAATGTAACCAACCACTGATCGGTCAAGGTGCGAATTCTGATGAGGATCGTGAGATCTCGCATATGGAAATGTGTGGAGGTTCGACATACCCTCCTCGTCAAGCAAAGTCTCTTCGTCTAAGCATGCTTGTATGTAGTCCGATATAACAAGCCGACGCCGTTTAGGCCTATGATCAATGTCAACTTGGGCGACCGGCAGAAGATATCACCTTACTTTGAGGTGAGTTGCATGAGAATTATCCTGCGAGACACGTCTCGTTTGTCAAGAACAACGTGAGTTAGCTTGGCATTATTGAGCTCCACAATCTTCCCTCCGTTTTCTTCGATGTCCTGGGAAACCTTAAGAAAACTTATGTTTATTGAGTTCCCATTCATTCTGGCGGAAAATCGATGAGAAACGCACTGATCGGAAATCTCTTTCTGATATTTCGAATTTACGACCACCTCATTCCTACGGGCATTATCTGGAGAATCGATATAGAAGCACCTAGAAAAGGATACATCCGGTGAGCCAGGCAACCGAAAGCGGGGACCATACTGTACGTACAGATGCTTAAATATCAAGGTAGTGTCATATTCACGCTCCGAGGCTTCTCCCATAACGACATCCTCAGGCTACTCATAGGCAACAACGAAATCAGAGAACAGGCAATGAGACTCACTTGTGTGTGAGCTTTCTCGTCAGATAGAGACTACTCGGTGAAGACATGTGAACCACTCGCTTCGGAGGCAGACATGAGAGGGACTCACCAAAATTTGGAATGAATCAAAGGCCTCGCTGCCGCTTGGTTCCAGCTCTATCCATTCGTCGGTATCTTTGTCGATGCCATCATTCAAGGAATCGACGTCACTCTCAGGTTCTGTAGCGCTATCCTCAGTAACTGCCTGCCTGACATCCACACTCAACCAGTCCGCAAGGGCCGGGTCCACATCTTCTGCAGGCTCTACCTTGGTTTCAATGCCATCTGGAGCCGTGGAAACCTTCAGGCTAGCACCTTGCTCTCGAGATGGCTGTTGCGGTTCTTCGCCCATTTCTTCGTCGTCTTCGCTATCAGGCTCGTTGTATTCAGCAGAGATCCGTCGGTCGTCCGACGGATGGAAGAAGTATCTGTAAAGTTCGTCAACCTCCAGAACTGAATTGAGGTCTCCTCCTTGATAACGTACCTCTTCCTCAGGGGAACAAGTTCATCCCTCGCGACGCAGTCCAGGACCCATTGAGGCCGAACGATATCAACTGTACCTTTGTTGACCAATAATTTGATGTCATACGCTAGCGTGCATCCGTTAGCATAGCGCCATCCCTGAAAAATCCGACGACATACGCATCATATTGCCGCCGTAAACGACCATCACGGGCTGTTGAGACGTCACAACTTGGACACAACTTCCTCCATTTGCGTAGATCCTGCTACGAATGAGTGAATCGTCAGACATTACACGTGTGAGTCGTACAATTTCATTAGTTCATTCCGGTCCTGTTCACCAGTCTTCGACTTCGGGTCCGCGGATACCACTATTGAACATCTCAGACTTGGATTGTTGACTGCGGGTATGATGTATACTCACTGAACTTCATGCCTTCGAACAACTCCGACTCGACTTCGACTGAATTAGCACTTGGACCTCGATATTGCGGCAACACCGTCGGCTACGAAGAAAATTTGTAAGTGAGCATTGCAAAAGAACCCATGATCAACCTTCTTTGCCGTCGTCCTTCTCTTTTTCTTTCGATCGTCGAAACTGTAACCAACATGATAACTACCGGGCAATGCAACGCGACAAGTGTGTACCTTGCATCTGTCCCCATCTTCCTTTTGCGCTCTGTGCGCATAGTCTCCAGAACAGCTAACACGGTTAAGTTCAATGGCAGGTGTACACAAAATGCGAGAACAAACCTGATGCAGTCATGCAATCATCGATCGCAAGGTCATCTCGAATTGACAGAGCTCGGGGGAAACGCATCGTCAGACCAATGTGGTACTGATCTGCAGGCAGGTTAATTCCAGGACCAATCCAGAGGTGTCGAGTCAATCTCAACTCACCAGAGTGAGTTATCTCAGCCGCCTTTACTCTCAGTATGAAGGAACTACCCGCAAGTCAGACAGAAAGCGCATAGAGTTAGAAACATACTCTGCAGGTTCAATGTAGATATCGCCCTTGTCTTCGTGACCGCGCTTTGCGGTCTGCAGGAACTCCGGTGGATTTTTAGTATCCCATGCTTTCCAAGGCTTTTGGCGAATCCATGCATAGTCACTGAAGCTTAGACCTGAGCCAATACGAACAAAGGAGCTGTATCTGGAAGGTGGGTTGGTATCTGAAGTAAATGGCGACCAACGACGAGAACCCCTAACCTTGGTTCGCCGTCTTCTGCACGTCGATCGTCGAGCACGGCACATATCAGAGTAGATACACCACCTGATCGCTTTCTGGTTCCATAATTCCCCGCTGTACGCTCCTTTAGTGTTTCAGCTATACGGGACGCGTAGGGCTTACCAACAACTAGGACATCAACAGTTTCTCCCAGGTCATCCTGCACACAAAGGAATGAATAACGTGCAAAAAATAAGAAGACAGGATATACCATGTACTCTGGTTTCACCTTTATCCAGTCTTTGGTACGCCCATTCAGAATATATTCTGAGCTGGGGTGCTTGAGAATAAGGCCTTCTCCCCTCGCCTCCATGATCTCGTCCATCCTCTGTCTTACATCCTTGGCAGTTTTACCTTCAAACTCAACCACGAATTCCATCCGCCCGGGAACTGCTTGGATGCAAGCGCGTAGGTTTCGTTTCCGGAACTTGAGAGATTTCTTGTGAAGGGACATGCCATTAAGATATAGCAAATCGAATACTTTGACTGAAAAGTGGGGGATGTGGGAATCAATCAAGTTCGAAATCAAACCACCTACAACATGGTCTAGGATGGTGCTCGACGTTGGACTTGTCTGGATATGAGGTGTAAGGTGCTTTCCAAGGAAAGGTAGATCAAGCCCGCACCAAGTGCAGCAGTCTTCAAGGTCCCGAAGGGCAAATTACGTTCTGACACTGGATCCCATACCAACATTTCGCCGTCCAGTATGATTCTGTGATTGCAATGAGTAATCGGTAAATTGCCGTTGCAAACGCGTACTCCTCAACCCGATCATCAAACGCTGCGTCAATATGCGGTGTCAGACTACCGGTCCCGACGTGCTTTCCGTAAAGGTACGTGTAATCTTTTCCTTTTCTACAACAAATGTGAGAAATGGACTGGTGATGGGCCACCTGCACCTTCACCTTGAGCAGTAAAAATACTCATTACCGCGCTTATGTAATTGCATGCGCTCCCCATCGAGCTTCTCTTCTATGGCGAACGTACGACCCTGCATATCCTTGACAGACTCTTCGATTTTGTGTTTCGGTCGCTTGCAAAGCATAGGGGCGAATGCACGGAATAACTGGATGCCTTTATCCTATTATTGCATGAGCCCTGCTCTCAGACGAGTCTGATATCAATTGTACCTCTGGGTTGAGCCTGCGTGCCGGATCCGATAGCTCCCAGGCCACTTTCTTTAGGTCTGAGCATGTGTTGAATAAATCCTCAGCGTCCGGGTGAAACACAGAGAACACAGTTGTCTCCTTGACGGATATGACCATATCTGAGGCCACATTATCACCAACGAATGTCTTTGAAGAAAACGATGTACCTTTAAGCACGATGCGTACGATCCATCTCTGCTCTTCTGCGGTGGCACGATTGTACACGCGTTGAAGAACTTTGGACTGTATGTCTCTACATGCGAACATCAATGCACTGCTCTTGGTACTGAACACACGCGTACTGTTTCCCCATGTTCTGGGATAGCTCATCAAGGATGCCGTTCAGATCGTCGACAGACAACGACCCATCGACTACCGAGGAGCGCTTGCCCACGACTTCGTAAAGCACATTGGAGAAATCACCCGATCCCGCCTAAAACAAATCTCAGGTGAAATTTATCACAGACTCACAGAGATACAGACATATTTCCCTGACGGTCTCTTCCAGTTGAGGAGTCGAATTGCGTCTGGGTCTTTCATCCCGAGTGGGATGAGCTTGATATAGGTCTTGGCGAGGTTCTTCTCCTTCAGACCATACATTGCACGCTCACGATCTTTCTAAACACGCTTTGAGATTTATCTTCCACCCGTACATATTCAGGAAACATGCCTGAGGAAGAATGAGGCGGAGCACGGGGTACAGGTCGTGACCGACTTGCTCCCTCCAATGCTATGCCACAATGATTAAACTCGATGCGAGATAGCTAAGACCAGCGACATACATTGAACCATGCATCGAGAAGACGCCTTCGACGTTCTGGCTTGCGTTCGGTGGATAATTTGGTAAAGAGGCCAGCAAGGACCGAAAAAGGGGCGCTGCCTCTGTTCTGAGGTGGTGCTGGGTATACCGTTTCTTCAGACACTGGCCCAGGCGAGCGTGGAGAAGATGGCGCTGGGGTTGGCTGCATTGTACTAAATTCCGCTACTCGGGCTTGTGCTGGCCGTTCTCCATAGACCACGGGAATGACTCCGGCGGGACGCGTGTGGTGCGTGTTGTTTATATTAGTTTACCTTCACCCCTTATCGAGTAAACTAGCTTGTTCAATGATGCGTATCATCCAAAGAACCGAGTCGTACTCCCGATCCTTTCTCCCATCACCCTCGCCGCACTCAAACAAGTAGCAAGTCCTTCTACGCCCCGTGCAAGCAAATTCCACTCCCATCCAGACCCCGTGGATCGGCCTCCTCCAGCGTCCATCATAAGCGCAGCCTTGACGGAATCCAGTTCATTCAGCACCTCCAGGCCAACTGAACGTGCCCAGACGATCGGTTCGAGCGTCGAAGAGTAGAGCTTGTGAAGTTTGTCCACCGAAGACATGACCTTGTGGTTTGCAAAGTACCGCTCGCTTGCGTAGGGAAGGAGTGCTGTGTAAGATCCTTGAATAAGTTTAATTTCAGTTTATGGGAGGGCACCAGAAAGGCAAATTGGACACTACTGACCAATATCTCCGCCATGCCTTAATGTCTGGGCGATACAGCGAGCGAGACATTCGACGTCGCCCAACCCAAGGTTAAGTCCTTGTCCTGCGAGGGGATGGATGGTATGTGCCGCATCCCCTACAAGGACGGTACGGTTACCCGCTCCCTCACCCAAGTACGCTTCTGCGTGACTGTATTTAAGGGGAAAACCAGCAATCGTACCGGCTTGAATTGAACTGACGAGAGGTGGGACAGAATCTGCATCATTTGGGGGAATACCACCGGAGAGGGCGGACGTCACAGAGGCATGGGCAGAGTACTTTGAAATGTTGTGGGATCTCTCTCTGAACGCAATTTCATCACGTATCGCATCGTGCGAAAGGGTCTTGCCTGCAGCATCCGCCTCCAGAATACGATCATGGAGATACCGGATCGACACGTCTGGGAGGCGGAATGCAGCGTTGATCATACTGGCCAGTACAGCCGGGTCCGATTTGCATAACGCTGCTGCGTGGCGTGGTCTGGTTGACCAGACTAAAGAAGAAACTGTTGGAGAGAGGGGTAGGAAGGCAATGGGGCCAGTCGGAAGGAACCTTTGGTATGCCGTAAGATTAGGCTTCTCGAATGCACCTCGCGGTGCATGGTTGAGCGTAGCAACGACAGCTTGAGTGTCGTATGACCATCCATAGGAAGAAATTCCGGCGTACGAGCGGACAGGTGAGTTGAATCCGTCTGCGCCTACCTCGAAGACAGTCTATATTGTGGATGGATTACATATCAGGTGAGGACTTACAAGCAGTCTTGCACGAATTGTCGTGCCATCGGATAAGTGGACTAAAGGCCAACCACTACCCTCGACCTCGGGCTGGATTGACTCAACCTTGACTTTTTGCAGTACATGGACGACTCCTGACTTTTCGAGGTGGCGAAGAAAGGCGCGTTGCAAGTTCAGGTTCTCGGTCAGTCTCGCCATTTCGCTAGACTCAGCGGTGCTGGCAGCAGAAGGAAGTTCTGTAGCATCAAAAATGATGCGTGCATCTGAGATACCATCCAAAACCTACGTCACAGCAGTCGTATCAACCGGTCGTGAGCGCGATTGGACCCGACTTACCTGCATTTCTTGTATAGGGCTAGTGCGAGAATTATCAACATGTGCCCATGCACCAATGCCTACATGAGGTTGATGCGAAGAGTTTCTTGTCACGCAATGCATGCTCACCCTCAAGAAAAGTTCTTGACGTGTTTGTGATCGAACTAACGCGATTCGAAAATGTGTCGACTGGAAGTGACCAGTCACGAACCCTGGACAGGTCCCCAGCGTCAATGAGCGCGATCTTGACGGATTCGCGCACGAGTGGATTTGATCCTATCATTCAATGAGCACATGAAATCCTATAAAACTGACCGGACTTCACCCAGTGCGCTCGCCAAAGCCAAGCCGACCGGTCCACCTCCAACAATCACCACGTCTTTGTCCTGAATTGCCTCGGTCGCGAACGCTCGACATAACGCTTTTCGTTGACATGAAGTCCGGCCGAGGACCCTCTTTGACAGTGAACGCTGCACTGTCATGGACGCCATGAGTAAATGTAGACTCCAGCCCTGGTACTTTTGAGTTTCCGATCGGAGGTAACTAATATGTAGCAACAAACACCATTGCGTACCATAACCACCGATTTGATTCCTACTACTACAGCTTTATTTACTTAATTCGCTAGTTATTGTTGCAAAACGGGGTTGCCATCGCCCGCCCGGACATCACCAAAATCGCCGTAACGCCTCGTTCTTGCCCACCATGGCGATGGTCGCTCCCCAGGTTTCTGCCGCCCAAGCTGTCGGCGAGTACCTTCAATCACCCGACGACCTCATCAAAGTTGCAGCCTTCCGCAAGAAACTCGAGAAAGAAAAGGCCTCCATCGATGCCAGACTCAAAAGCGGTGTCAAGGAGCAGCTAGACGCTACGCGCGAGGGCCTCAAGAAGCTTCTCAGCACGCGGAATCACGTCCAGGTTGTCAAAGAGGAGATGCAAACCATCGACAGGTTGTGTACAGATTCGCAGAACGCCGTGTCGACGTTTGACCAGATCAGCCGTGTAAGTTGGTTTTGAACTCGTGGTCGTTGGCTAACATCTTCCGATGCTCAGGTTTCCATGGTTCACCGGAACTTTGAGCAAACGGAGGAAATGGTCAACAACCTGTTGGAAATGAACTCCAAGCTCGACGTACTCGAGGAGATGCTTGCCGTAGATAGCCAAGAACTCGTCGGCCCGGCTCCCAACTTGCTCCACATCCACTTCCAAATCAACCGTCTCGAGGCATTCCGAAATCAGACCATGCACCAAGCAAAGCAGGCTTCTGCTACATCTCGTCAAAAATTGGCTCGAGTGTTCGAGAGACTTTCTCAGTTGATAGTTGATTTTGAAACGTATCTCATTGATTTGGCGCGGAACATTCTCCCGCTTGTCCGTGCTGGGTATCCGGACGTCGTGGTTAAGCTCGTCAAGATAGCAGAGTTCGAAGGAAGAGAGGACGAAAAAGTGCGTCTAAAAATGTGTTTTTTTTTTGGGCACGACTACCCGCTAACATAGGTTTCGTTAGGCAATTGCCATTCGTCTCGTCAAAAAAGCCGCCAAGATGGATGCCGCCTCTAAATTCAAGTCCATGCAAGCCAGCGCCCGCCTTATCAAACACTACCGCTCCAAGATCACCAAAACTATCACGGACACCATCCAATCTGCGTTCGACGACAGCTACGATCGATACAACCGGGATCCAGGCGCATTCTTGGACAACCTGGGTTGGATATACCAGGACCTCATTCGCATCGAGAGCGATGTCGTTCCCTGCTTTCCACCCAGCTACGACATATATGCGTTTTACATCAAGGAGTACCACAGAAATCTGAACGCAACGCTCCAACGTCTCATCGAATCGGAACCTGAGGCGAGCATCCTCCTGCACCTCCATGCGTGGCTCAAAGAGTACAAGAAGAGCATGAAAGAACTCAACGTCCCACCCGAGCTTATCGATCCACCACTCCTCAACGGCGAGGAACAGAATCTCATTGAAGATTACCTCAAAGTCATCGTGAAGAAGCTTGACGAGTGGTCTTCCAATCTCATGAAGACTGAAATTCGGGAATTCACAACGCGGGCGATGCAACCAGAGGTGGACAGCGATGGACTGTACGGTACCCAGGGTGCCGTTATCCTGTTCCAGATGGTGAATCAGCAAATCGACGCGGCGATGGAGAGTGGACAGGGTGCTATCCTCGCTCGTGTCGTCGAAGAGGTCAGCCGAGTTATGCGGGGCATACAGGATCAATGGACCAAAGTGGTGGAGGCAGAATTCAAGAAGCATACGGAGAAGCCGGACGAGATCGTCGCCGGCCTCGCGGAATACTGTCTCGCGCTTGCGAACGATCAGATCAAATCGGCCGATAACACAGAAACACTGCTCGGCAAACTAGAACCGCTCGTCTCTGAAAAATATAGAGTGCCTATTAACGAAAAGCTCAACGACGCTATCGACGGCAACCTGGACGTAGCCAAGAAATGCATGCAAACCTTTGTCAATATCATCTTTAACGACCTCAAACCGGCTACGAAGCAGCTCTTCCAGGCAGCTTGGTATGACGGAATCGTGGAACAGATCGTCGTGACGATGAAGGATTACACGTCCGACCAGCAGTTCGTCAAACCGCTCCTGTTTGAACTGTTGGTGGAAGACCTCCTCGACACCTTCCTTGTCACATATCTCACCGCGCTCGCGAATTCGCCCAAACTACGCCTACCCGCAGCGACGGAGCGTATCAAAGGGGACATCAGTGCCGTGTTTGCTTTCTTTGGCGAGTTTAAGCCAGACAAGGAGCTGGAAAAGTATTTCGAGGTCATTGAATACATACTTGCGATGCTAGAAGCGTCCAAGAGTATGGCGTTCCTATCCTTCTGGGCGTTTGCCAAAGTCCACGGACCGTGCATACCATTCGTGGAGGGGTTAATGAAAGCAAGAGGGGACTTTGATCGCGCTGCCACCAGCGAGGTCATGGAAGCCATCAGACGGAAGGTGAAGGAAGAAGGGCTGACAGACCGTAAGCATCCAATCAGCGCAACGCTCGCCATCCCGATGCTCACGTATTCTTTTAGCACCAGAACCGACCATCATGAAGAAAATCGTCGTTCAAAGCGGTATCTCACGTTTCCTACGGACATGAACAAACGGGGGTTTCTTGTTTCTATTTATCGTATATACCTACCGAGACACGTTGTAATACTTGGCGCGAAGCCTATCTGTGTAAACATACCCTGCACTGTATTATACACTCTTCAACTGATTTACCCGCCTTCTGGCTTTGTAGTCGAGATATCGTCTCCTAGTCGGTCTTGGTCTTGTCAGGTCCCAAGTTCGACCTGTCGGGTAGTACGGCAGCGACCTGATCTATCTTCCTGAACTGCCAGGGAAACCTCGAGGGATACAAGAACGGACGCAGGTCGAACCCTGTCGAAAACATGTCAGCCATGTGTGATACCGCGGAGACTCTGAACGTGCGTACGGTTGTCATCTGGACTGTACGATTCCTAATTTGAAGGGCGTCAGTCAGTCACTGAAAAGTCGGCGAGCGCAACGACTCGGAAGGAGCACTTGCCGCATGATACGAGGGCGTCAACGTCGTCATCTTGTGCCGATTGCGCGCGTGCTCGAAGAAGAACAGTTTCACCTTGTCCGCAATCTGGCATCCCCGCGAGCCTCAGCAAAGGATTGTTTCTGGATGACGTCTCGAGATATCACGGCCTACCTGGACGGGCGAGAGGAACGAACCCCACTCGTGTACCAACTTTGTAAACATGCTGTACGGTCCACACTTTTCCACCTTGCGGAGCCGTCCAAAGACGGAGAGTTCGTCATAGGTCATGCCCATGTCAGCCTGCGAAGGTATTCGATGGTGTCAGATGTATCATACGTGGGCTGAAGTCTTGCCTCGTCCGCCTGCATATACGTCTCAGAAATAGGCTCTAGTTCGGCGGTCGGGATGGCATCCAAGAAGCTGATCAGTTTTGTCGATCAGGATTATTCACAAGGGAGAGATTGGATCGCACCCCCTGAGAATAGGCATGTCGAACGCGCCTTCTGCATAGGCGATGAACTTCTTCAGGTCTGTTTTACTGATACCCCCAATAGGATTGATGTCCGCTAATCATAATTATTTAGAAGTTCCGGAGTGATAGGTGTGAGTGATTCCCACCCGATGAACAGTCGTATTTGGTCAAGTATCCTCGCAAACTTTCAAGGTCAGGTCAATTTCGCAACGGATATGAGCGGGTACAATAGCAGGTACAGCTTACCTTTCATCTACGTTGGCGCTACCCAACACAAGCAGTCCACCTTGTCTACCTCTAACCCAAGGAAGGAGTTGAGCGAACACATACGCAAGAACCATACGCAGCCGGGCCTAGTAATAAATTCGTGAGCGCACCGCAAGGATGCAACACAGGGAACTTCTACCTGAATATTCTGCAAAGCTAGATTCTCCGCTGCGGTTCCCCCATACGCTTTGAATCGTGGCGTTGCACCTGTCACGAAGGTAAACAAGCCACAAACAGAGGTAACTACGGAGTCCATGTTGAGATCGATATGATAGCTGGTAGATTGTGTCAGCGCCGTTATACCCCACATCGGGCACACAATACCTTCCAATCGCTTCTGCGAGATCTTTCGCCCTCTTTCTTGTCTCGGCGGTAGAGTGCTCGGTTCCCATGTAACATGTATGGAATACACGGCTGCAGAACTCCCTGGGATCAGAAGGGATGTAGCTCGAGTCCTCAGGCTCTCCCGCGATGCGCCGGGCATCGGCGATGACCTGCTTGTCTATTAAACAGTGACAGCATGAACTACGACCACGAGGAACCGAATGCACTTACTTGCTCGAGTGGCAGCTTCGGCGACCTGGCGGCACATGGAATACACAATGACCGCCGTGGCGCAGCTGTCGACACCACCACTGAGGGGTACGAAGTATCCCTGAGTTCGGGATCGTCGGAGGTAATCCCAGAGCCAGCACGCAGGCCCAAGTCTATTAGAGGACGTTCAGTCATTGCAGGTTGCTCGGAATAGCAGTAGAGACTGACGCAATTTCCTCTTCAGGCCTGTGGAACTTGGCTTCGTGTAGGGTCACTTCGAGGCCTAGGGTTCGCTCTCCGTCTGTTCCTCCAAACTTCCCGCCAGAGAGTGCGAATGGCACCTCGATTCGATGGTATTTTTTGGACAAGGCTGCTTGGAGACCTCTACTGCGTGACGTGCGGTGTGCACGCACATCCTCAATGTCGATCGTAGCCGTGACGACCTCGACATCGTTGAGAGAGAATTGGGAACCCTGCGCCACAATGTGGCCGTTCATTGCGATCATGGCACATCCATCGTAATATAGTCGGTCGCCATCACATCCTTGCTGATTAGCGTACAGGTACACTCCACCCAGCTAATGAATAGACCGGCTTCCAGTCCCGCGTATGTCGAGGAATGATGTCACCCTCACCTTCAAAGTTGCCTCCTTGATGAGTTCAACGCGAGTGTAGAGCTTCCGGAGCTCGTGATGACTGCCACTCGAGTTGGTGAAGATCTCTGCCCCGTCGAGTCCCATCGAAATGTGTGGGCTTGGATTATCTGGTGAGTCTTTGCGTTTGCAGTGTCATCATCATATAATGGTACCGACCTAGCAGGAGTGAACAGCTCCTCGCAAAGTTCCACGCCGATGCAAGTATCGATTGTACTGACTAGACAGTCCCCAAAAGGCACTTTAGTCTGGCGCTCATCAACGTCATCCTGCGTACTATAGCATGAGCTCCTCACCTGTTTCGTGGCCGCCTGGATTATTCTGGGCAAGAAGTGATCCTCCCATTCATGGTGCTTCATCCATGGGGTAAAATATCTCATCTCGCGGTAATTACCGTCATTCGCAAGCCACATCTTAGGACGGATCAACAGGATCTGCTTGTTGTGAACGATCACCCTGCAGTTGTAGATCACGTTCTTGTGCACGATTGGCCTAACGGTTCTGGGTCAGTATATCATGCCGTTCACGCAATCTGTTCGCGTACATGCCGATGTCGCAAACGATTCCCATGGTGTCTTCACCCGCAAGAATCTTTGCGAGCACTTCCCAAGAATGTAACACCGTGTCTCCTGTTGCTCGAGCCTCCAGATCCTTTATACAATGAACGCAGCAAAACACAAACCTTCTAGAAAGTGGTCATAACACCCATAACCTCTATTCTATCTGAGTACATGACCGCCGTAGAAGGATCGATACTCACGGAATCTCTAACTCTGGACCCACTCTGAGCGTTGCCCCTCGTTGTTTAGCTATGGCAATACTCTCGATAATTCGTTCATAGTTTCCCTATTGCATAAAATGAATGAGGGGAGCACAGCGTAGCATAGATGTCTTACTTGGAAATCTAAAGCCCATTGGTTAAGGGAACTGTGGAGAATCAGAGATATACGATCGGTCCGCTCGAGGTTGAAACGTTACCAGCTGGAGCGAACGTCAGTGATGCGCTAGTTGAGGAGAGTGCCAACATACGTTGCCAACGTTATCAAGTGACCCATTTTCGGGTAAGGTGGTCGTAGCCAGGAGAAGAGATACAAAGTCAATACGTCCGAATCCGACTCGGGTGAGTCGCCGGGAACCCACGGACGTACGTTATTCTAGTACTATCTTATCTAGTTCTCAACACAAACCAGCGACCCCGCCACACCCCACTGCTGGTACCCCGCGATGCACCGTCTGGGGGGCGTCGGTCTAGCAGCATTCGAACGACAACAGCAATCACAACGTTCGTTCGCGACGCTCTCATCAGAGCTATCAAGGGCGCAGGTCGACCATCTCGAGTCACAGCTCACCCAATTTCGCACCGCTCTCACGCATTTTGCGAAAACACACCGTGACTCGATACGAAGGGATCCCAAGTTTCGTCATGCATTTCAACGAATGTGCTCCTCGATCGGCGTCGACCCACTCGCCGGACCTAGAAAAGGCGGTTGGTGGGAAGAACTGCTCGGGATGGGAGATTGGGAGTACGAGCTCGGTGTTCAGATCGTGGACGTGTGTGTGAGCACGCGGGAACGTAACGGGGGTCTCATCGAAATGGGAGAGTTGGTCAGGATGGTCAGTAAACTCCGAGGGGTCGAGAGCGGAGTGATAACAGAGGAGGATGTCATCCAAAGTATCAAGACGCTTCAACCCCTCGGCGCTGGCTACGAAGTGATTGACGTCGGAGGAGGGAGGAAGATGGTGCAGAATGTGGTGAAAGAACTCGACGAAGATCAAGGAGTTATCCTTGCAGAGGCTCAGGCGGAGGGCGGCAGGATCGTCGAAGAAATTCTAGTGAACGGACGCGGGTGGACGTACGAGCGGGCGAGAGCGGCACTGGAGAACATGCTTCTCCGTGACGGACTTTGTTGGCTCGACGCCCAGGATGAGCGCAACGGCAAAGCGTACTGGGTCCCTTCTGCAATGCGCTGGGACGAATAGCGCCTCATGTTCTCCAGCGTCGTTAATCCTCGGTACGGTCACCGAACAAGTACGGTACAGCTTCATCCCACCCTCCATCACTCTACCGATTCGCCTGGATCTCCATCATGATATCACCATATTTTCCATGAACCCCCCAACGACATCATCATAGCACCGTCCAGACCAATAGACCAAGTGACCCTTGTCATGTAATTGTCGTGTAAAGACCCCTCGCAGGTCAAGGCTACGGCACACCATAATGGGGGGGGTCAGAATGAAAGCTTTGGATTTCGCAATCATCATATTCATATCTATGTCATGTGGAGTTGTCGCAAAAAACCTGACCCCATTATGGTGTGACCCGCGAGGGGTCTTTACACGACAATTACATGACAAGGATCACTTGTATAGATCTTGGAAGGTGAACATAAAATCGTGCGGCATAAAGACGGTGACATCATAATGGGGGTCCAAATTTTTGCAACAGGGGCAATTCCTCGACGGTGATACGCTCAGGAGCTCTCAGCGTAACCCTCGACGTCAGCGATGATCTCACCGGGGAAGGGGCAGTATATAAACCCCATCTCCTTCTTCAGCGTCTGCCCATCTTCAGAAACTTGCCCACCACCACCAGCAAATTTTGCCAGTAAATTTTGTGCTACACCATGTCTTTGATGCACTTCCACTACGACCCCATCTCCGAGTTTGACCGTCTCTTTCAAGATGCATTCTCCTCGCGCTTCTTGCGCCCCATCGTCGGTCCCAGCAGCGAGACTGCGCGCGACATCTTCAGGCCTAGGTATGTCCTTAATGGTCCCTGTCTCTTCGTGCGTCCTTGGTCCCTGACTGACGTCGATGGATGCAGGATGGACGTGCACGAAAATGCTGAGAACAACACGGTCACTGCGACGTTTGACTTGCCCGGCGTCAAGCCGGAGGAGGTTAACATTGACGTCAACCAGGACCGTCTTACCATCTCGGGCGAGAGCAGTTCCAGCCAAAACCGTGACGAGGACGGATATACCGTCCGCGAGCGCTCCTGGGGAAAATTCTCTCGCACTCTGATGCTCCCCCAGGGTACCAAGGTTAGCGTTGTGGAGACTTTGTTCGCACTCCTCTTTGTTTCGTCTGACAAGAATGGCCGTAGCACGAAGACGTCAAGGCGAAAATGGAAAACGGTTTGCTGAACGTGACATTCCCCAAGGCTCAGCCTCAGCAGCAGCCCAAGCGCATCGCCATCGAGTGAGCGCCTTATCGTCAAGTATTTTCGTTCAACGTTGCATCCAGAAATTTGCTTACATCGTCATGTATCAATATTTCTCTACTCGAGTCGTGCTGTAGGATAGTACTTTTATGTTTTGCAATGGACGATACACTCGGTTTCACATTCTGCAGCATGGCGTGAGTGAAATGAAAGAGCGATGAGCAATGTTACTAATTTAGCAAGCCATAAAACATTGACTACCAAATCTGTGCTCTTACTCCGTTCGTACTTCGGTATGGTAAAAGCCAGCGATTTTGCGATACAGCTCTTTCATAAACGTCCAGAACTCGTCTCCGTGCGCATAGTACAGCGCGCCGAAGGCTGCCCCCCCAAGGTGTGCGTAGTGGTCAAACAGTCTAGCGTATGACCGTGAGCGATCGTCACGTCTTGCAAGCAATAAACAGACTCACTTCCATCCGCGAAGGACGCCGACGATATCTGCCAACACCATCGCACCCACCCCCGTGGTAATTGAGATGCTGATAGGCACAAAGATCGGTTGGACTTGGGCATCCGGGAACGCCAGTGCGGTGAGTGTGACTGCGGCATAGATCGCACCAGACGCTCCCAACGAAGGCAGGATTTTCTTCGGTGCTTCCTGTGCTGCGTCGCCAACCAGCGCAGACGCTGCTGGTGACGACCGCACCGCCGCTTGCTTGGAAAGGTATGACAAAAACCGGGGATAAAACACTTTGGCAGAGACGCCGTGACTGACTAGTCCGGAGAACAACCCAGCTAGAACACAAGGATGAGACGAATGCGGAAACATGAGACCCCGGACGGCAGGAATCGTACCGGATATAAAAAATGCGAGGAAATGCCACTGGGCACTTATGTCTGGTTCACGTGACGGGGACACGCACAAGTAGTGCGTCGCAGCAGCACCTACGGCAACCGAGTCAGTCGGTTTCAGAACTGAGCAGTGGCGAACCACTTGCCAAAGCTTGCCAACGCCATCGAATTGGCGACAAGGTGGAGGAAACTCTTGTGACTGACATAAACCTTAACTCAACGCGAAAACAAACCCTATTAGCCAGCACTGACCTGAACATACTCGTGAGAAGCGTATAGGATTTTCCAGAAAGTGGATCATGGACGAAGGTTCGGTTCATGAATGGATTGAAACGAGGTATCTTCCACATGAGAAAGATGACAGTATTCAATGCGCAGATCGACCAGCAAAGTCGCCTGCCTTCACTGGCGTCGTAGTAGAACGAGCCCACGAATGCAGATACAGTCAAAGATAGATTTTGCAGAGCGATAGGCCACTGAGAAATATTTTCCTTGACTGATTCAAGATACTTGAGAAAATGCTGTCCGAGGTAGGGGTGAGATCCACGCGTGCTGCTACTTATCATGTCAGCGAAGGAGGATTCACGTACAGAGACCTGGGTCCGGGCTTTTGCTTTTCTAATCTCCTCGTGCGTGGGTTCGCGGAAAGTCCAGATGCTCATAAAATTCCTGACTTCTCTGGACCAATGGTCGTTTTCAAGTTGTGTCTGCTCCGCAGCCAGTTCGAAGGCAACCCAGGATCCAAACAGAAAGAACTATAGACCATATGGGTGGATGAGAAGGAAGGAGAGCGAAACTTGAATACACACCGCGACTTGTCTTCGTATCGGAGGGCGACCGACACGTTCACAGAATGTTCGGACGTTGTCTATCCCGGCATGAGGAGAGGTTGGAGCAGCGTCCATCGCCTTTCCTGATGCGTTTCGAGAGATCCTAGGAAACCATTTCTGTGGTGTCTGGATGAATGTGCGACTTTGGGACCGCCCAAGCCATAGTTTGGACGAACGAAACGAATGTCGGCAAGACGTAGTCCAGAGCATAACCGTCGTGCGTGTTGTAGTACTACTCGCGGACCGCGGCCCATTTTGCCCTAGAGTCTGGCATTACCAAACTAGGTAACTTGAACCCCTGCTAAGCCCAGTTCTTGCACGTTTGGACGAGATCCACTAAGAGCCAGCGGTCCTCGGAATGTTTTACTACATTTCGTTTCTCCGTCCCCCACCCTTACAAGCTAGCGCGATGCCCACCGAACCCATACTCATCATGCCTCAGATATGCAACGATCTCCGAACAGAATACCTCGACGACCCCATCGACATCTACTACACCTGGTCTCTCCACGCACCACACCCCACCTCGCCCATGATCACCAAACCCACCAAGCTCACCTCCTGGCGAACGAGCACCGCGTACAAAGAGATCCCCGTACCGAGACCACCGCACCTCGACAGCCAAAATAAATGGAAAGACGCAGACGCCGGGCCACTGTCGTGGCGGCTCATCCTGACCTGCGGAACCACGCCAAACGATCAGGTCGTCGTGCTCGGCGAGACGGACACGACCGGAAATGCGCCGTTTGCGGTCATGTCCATGCCAGTCCGCTTTCCCCGTCGACGACACGGTCCGGGGAACAACAACGGAGTGAAGGGGAAGGGTACAAAACAAGAACGGATCGCGCGGTCGTACGCCCTGCGTGTACTACCACTCCAAGACCGTCCGATCGTGTTCAACATTACGGAGCAGACGTCCTTTGACCTCGACAAGGTACGTCCACCCCGCACGCCATCTCGTCCCCACACACCGCATCGCATCGCATCCTATCACGGCGCTCCGGAGACACGTTTTTGACACTTGCTCATGGAGTAGCTGTAGAAAATATGGGACAGCGGCATCGGACTCGGTTCCTGGCTCGTACAGCTCTTCTCTACAAACGACACTGAGACGGGAGGAATGCTGTCTGATCTACGCGAATCGCTCTTTAGTAGTACACGCGCTCGACATATCTTGGAATTAGGTAGGTTAGGTCGCGTCACCTAGGCCCAAAGACACTTTTTTTTTTCTTTTTCCTTCACGACCGGCTGATGGATAGCTCCCTGGTAGGTGCGGGCACGGGCATAGTCGCCATCACGCTCGCCATTCTGCGCTCGACGTTGGACCTCCCGGATCAGCCTGGCTCCATCGTGACCACGGATCTACGTGCGTACCCGCTACCTACTCAATCCACAATCCGATCCCATTCATTCGCACCGACAGCCTCTGCGATACCTATCCTACGCGACAACATCACCTCTAATCTCTCCCTGATGAACAAATGCATTCCCAAAGTAGCCGTCTTGGACTGGGAACACGAGGAACTTCCATCGCCAGTTCAAGCTCAGTTGGAAGCCGGACTGGACGTCATCGTGTACGTGACTTCTCGTCGTGTTCGTCGACAACGGTGTTTGCCTGATGCCTGATGATATACTTACACTCGACATCCATAGCATGGCGGATGTCACCTACAACACAACATCCTTTTCCGCGCTCATCGGAACGCTCTCACGATTCATCCAGTTGTGCAAACACAAACGGAACGGACGCCCCCCTAGGGTCCTCATGAGCTACAAGGAACGACACCCTGACGAACGGTTGCTCTGGGATCGCGCCAAAGAGATCGATCTTCATTTTCAACAGATCGCACAGGTCAACGGTGCAGGCGGAAATCCAGTCGAAATTTGGCTGGGATGATTAGATACGATGCGATGCAACGATAGGTATGTTGGTATACAATACACGCTAAACTATTGGAAAGAAATAACTTGTGGCCATGGTTAGTTGGGAATACAAACGATGCATGGAGTGCTAGAGGGGTGGTAGCGGTCGACGACATTGAGGACAGATATTCTATGCACACGACTGAGCCATGTCCCATCAATGACGAACCAAAGACCGACTTACTTTGATAGCCAGCCACTTGTCAAGACAGTCCGTATGCTGGGATAAGAGGCGAGTGAGTCAGGTCAGAAGTACCCGTCAGATAGACGAGTCACGTACGAACAAATGATGGCACGGTGCCAGACTATAATCCTTCCGTCCCCCGACTTTTTGTAGTAGACCGACAGCGACGTGCTGTAGCGGTTTGGGATCCTCTGCATGAATCGCTTCCATACAGATGGAACAATCGCCCAGCGACTGCTCTGGTGCCTCGGGGTCCGAAACGGAAAACGGTAATGGTGGGTGATAGTTGTATGTTTCCGTGGTAGCGAACTGGTTAATAAGGGGGAGAGTCAATGTCTGCACCTGGGGCCCAAAGTCACAGCTCGACATACGCGTTGTGGGAGGAAGAACGTAGGTCCCAGTCGTTGTTGAAGAAGCACGACGACCACTTGGAACAGGACGAAAGCACACAGATAATATGCCCATCCTACCACACCAGAACGGTCGTCAACAAAAGGATGGAATAAACATCGCGAACGCACTCCGAGGGCCGACATCCAATACGTTCTTTGGACACGTCAAAAAGTCTAGTTCCGCGGTTAGCTTCGCTCAGCGCGCATTCAGACGAGAGTTGCCTCACAGAGCGCAAAATAGAGTCTGCAAATGGATGTTCCGATGAGGTATTCTAGACTCAACGCGCTGGGTCGTCCCCGCCTGGCTGAGCGAATGATTTGTGGGAACCAAAACATGGAATACATGCTAGCAACGAAGAGGAGTGCAAGGGAGGGCGTGACGATCACGCGGATAATGAATGTGAGAAAGAGGAACATTCCGAGCCCTGGTGCGGACGGTGACGGATTGGCCATCAGTGCGAGTTAGGGACGACAGGTGAACACGTACAAATACGGGCTTGTGGGTCCGACCGGAGGTGACGAATGACGAGCTGAAAAAAGGAGGGTCCGGTGGGACGAGGGGGTGCCGTAGCTGGCAAGGGAATTTGGGGTTGAACTGCGTCAGTAGCTGGCGTGGGGGCATTCTGTGCAGGAGGAGTACGTCGAGCTTCTCGGGCTGCTGTATCCTCTGGGGCCTGGACTTGGTTAATAAGAATCGCATGTTGCTGTATACCATACAACAGGATGAGCGTCAACCGAAACCAGGCTCAACTAGCGTTACTCACCGCCTCGAGAGCAAACAAAATGCAAGCGAGGAACGCCGGGGCGACGAGAGACATGGATGGTCGGCCATTTGCCAAGATTGCAAAAGTGATGTGCCCAGCAAACGCTACAGCATCAACGATAGCTTGAGTTAGAAAGGTCCACAGAGACAGACGTGTAAGCGCTGCGGGGCTATGCGCTCTGTCGATCTGGCGGGACAACAATGCCAGTAATACAAGATAGACGATAGCAGAAACGCTAGCATCTAATATGCAATATAAGAAATATGTGGTCAAGGTAGAACGAACAGACTTACAGTTTGTAACTTTGCGGAAGAACGACTGAGACCTACGCATGGTCATGAGAACTATAAACACAAGCTTGTCGCCTTTCGTACCTCAAACCATCCGCATCATGTAGGCGATAAAGTAGCCCGCACTCTCGGCTCACGAGCATACCATTCAAACGCATCGGTGGCCTTTTCGTCGTCCACTTCCCGGTTGGCTTCTGAAGTTCATCTTCGAGGTCCTCCATGAGGTCCGCAGAAATGGGAGAAGGTTCAATCTGCGCATGAACCACGAATTCACAACCCGTTTCGGCATTACCACCTGTGATGGTCATGGATATTTCTTATCCCTCAACAAGTGATATCTACAAACCTTGGGGCGATTCTTGGTCGACAATACCAGCATCAATCATCTCCTTTACTTTGTTGATCCGGGAAAGTAGTTCTGGTTTGATGACGCGAGCCGTTTCATTCCGAACGCCTTCCGGAACGAGAACGGGGAGGTGCCGAATGTCAATGTCGCGCCTAACAGGGAATGAGCAGAAATATTCCAAATCGGCAACACAACCGCCTCACCCGTTCGGTTCAGCAAACCCATAAATGGAGCCGTTTGAGAGGAAGTGGACGCCATTAAACTCCAGTCGCATCTCATCCGCACGCGTTGGATCCGTAAAATCGAACCTTCCCTAGAAATGATCTTCTCAGAAAGGGTAGGCCGGAACAATTCGCGAAGGCATCTCACGTGAATCAAGGCAATCCGCTCTGAAACCCCTTCCACGACTACGGGCGCATGGTCGACTACACTCCACGACAGGTTCGTCGCCGCAGACCAATTCCAAGATCCCAACTTATCACTGAGCTCGGCCATATTGGTATCCGACATGAAGGATTGTGCGTGCGACTTCCACGGAACGTTGGTGGACTCTAGGCTGGAAGGCGTTATATTATAGAAGTCGAGGGAACCCCGTATGAATCCGGTCGTGTTCATAAAATAAGAGCCAATGAGTGGATCCAGTCTTGGCCCATGTGGTACGAAGGATTGTACGAGTAAAGGGAGGGCCGGCCGGCTCTCCGGCTACTCGCGCATGAGCACTATAACGCGCAGCACGCATAAACGCCTACCAAAGTGAAATTAGAGCTCTCGCCATTCATCCATGCGGTAAAGTTTGATAGCTGGTCGTTCATAGCCTGTAATGCGTCCTGGTATTGACTCCGCGCGAGGTACTCGTCGCCGCTGTGATTCGTGAGCATGAAGAGCATAAATATGATGAATAGAAAGGAGGGTATGGAGCTCCGCTGTTGCTGCTGCTGCTGCTGCATCCGTATGTCGTTGGATGTGATTGCATTCTCGTCATCCCGTTCCATGGCATTGAAGGTGGTTGTGGACAGTGAGAGGCAGGCTCTCGGAGCAGGGAGGCACCAATATAGGTCACATGACTCAAGTAGCCGCGACTGTGTACAAGACAACTCTGTCAATCAACGGCCACCATGGTCAAAGGATCTCCAGACAGTAAACGCTGGACCCATTTCCATTCAGCATTGCAGCTCGCTATCAACAGAGCCGCACACAAGTGGACGTAAGTCCGCCATTATAAACCATCCCAATATCGGCGCGCTAGAATTCAACAGATACGAAGACTTTCAGGAATGCTTTTCGCTATGGTGCAAAGAAGAACCTCATGGCGCTGAGGGCATCTTTAACACGCTCTCGCGACATATGGAGGACCAGATACACGTATGTATTGCGAGCCTCTCTTCTATGCACTGACGGTGAAGGTATTTAGGCAAGTTGCGAGACGTTATTCAAGGACTTTGATGTGCGAGAGAGTATCAACATTCTTCATGGCGTCGTCACCGATGCGCGCGCTCGGAAACAACGCGGTGAAATGGAAGTAAAGGACATCTGGAAAGAGGATTTGGAGCCACGCGCTGCAGTTCGCGCCAGGACCATCCCTATACTGGAGTCGGATGTGGAAAAGCTGAAGGCGACGTTACAAAGCGCAAGTCTATCCGTTACCCATCGTGTTAGGCGTTAATTTGCGGTCAACAGCTCGAGGAGGAAAACCAGGCATCATTCGAACAAATGAAGAGCAACGTCCAACGACAACGGGAAGCAGACGCCAAGACCGCCGAACTCTTGAAGATCTTTGATGATGTGCGTACTGACGGGATGACATTGGTGCACTGTATCCCACACTGAACAGATATATTCCAAATGGAGCAAGCTCCCTCACGATGATATCAGTCTTTGGGCTTTGCAAGCAGCCGAAAATCTACCCCCAGCCCAACATCCCTAACTTGTTGCTGTGACTTTATCATTACCTGTTGTAGGCTGAGCATTCTCGCAGATCCTGGAGATGAATGACAAGACGAGGCAATGGACCCTCAAGTTCTGTACCAAATTCACCCACTCGTGACATCACATGTACAAATTCCTATAGCTCACATTGTAGCGACGACTGGCACCTGCAAGCCAGTAGATTTCGTTCAAGCCAACTTTCCCGGCGTGGTCGGGGCAGGCGAGTCATTTAGCTCGATCAGGATGCCACCTATCCCCACAAATGCAAAAAGCTGAAAGCTACACATTTCGTAGAACATCTTTTGACTGGTCCGGCCTACCGCATTTCCATTTCTTGCTCATTCAAGCTTCAAAGACATGGATGATTGTTCTTGGCTACATACTAAGAACAACAGTTGATATGCTCATAATGCATAACGTCGGAACCCCCCACCCATCATATGTGAGACGAGGCTGGCAGTGTTAGTGCTAGCGTCTCGGATCGTTGTACCCATTCTCGGTCTGAAGATGACCCTCGAAATTTTGACTCTTTCAAGGCTTGCCTACAGGAGACGAACGTGACAAATATACCACCGCTATACAAAGGATAACATATCGTGCAACAATGCAACTCGTGGTACGGACTGCCACTTAGCCTCTTCAGTCACTTCCACTCGGGCTGGCATTTCAACGTACGACACAACCTCTCAGGTCCACCGAAGCATCGAACGCATAGGTCCTGAACCAGCCCTAGTAAGGGTCCACGCCAACCAGTACGAAAACTTGTTCGTCTCCGAACCTCGGCCGGATTTGGTACATATAAACCAATTGCGGTCGGTGGCGAGTACTGAGTAAATACGATACACTCACATCCAAAGCTTGACTAATACTTTTTACGTAGTATGCCAAATAGCGACTTCACCCTTGAGGTGACATCTTGGTAGGAGGAGCGACCATGCCCCACTGTCTCTGTGGTTTTTCTAGGCGGAGTAGGAAAGGCGGGCACGCTGTTATTCCCATGCTCGGGCTCAGATTCTGACCCTCCGAATCCTGACCCCGCCTCCGATCCCGCCTCTTTTCCTTTGATGAAGTACCACCACCCAGGAATTGGTCGTACAGTATCCCGTGTACCATCGGGGAAAATCTTCGTCTTCGTAGTAGAGGAGATGTGCGAACCAATCAGCCCCGCAACGAACATCGTGTCGAACAATTCCCCGTTGTCATTAAGCTTGACGTCGACGTGTGTGTACCCGCACGGAACTTCGTCACTATCGATCCTGAAATATGGAAAACCGTCCAATGTAAGATATGGTGTGTCCCCCGGGAGAAGATAGGCCGAAGCAAATTGGGGCGCGCTGAGACGCAAAGGATCGCTCGCATCTTTGGTGTTCTCATCGAACCCTCTGCCTTTCCATCGACCTTGTTCGTCAAACACACAGAATGCGGTAATCCATCCAGAGAGCCAAGTCGGCCCACTTCCGCCGCCACTGAAATGAGCAACCTTGTTCCAAAAGTCCAGATTCTCGGCAGAGGTCGGATCATCATACGCGCCGACGAAGCGGGATATAATGGGCCGAAGGAGGTGGTACCATGCGATTGTCTGAACCCCGTATTTTTTTAGGCACTCCAGACGGCGCAAGATATCTTCCCAGTCTCTCTTCTCTCCTTCCAGCGTTACTTTGGGAATCCCGCACTTCAGACTAAATGTAAACGAGAAGTAATTTTTCATCGTTCCCATCATCACGATTGCCGATGTCGCGCTATCAGTAGCTGTGGTAGTCGTGAAACTTGGCATGATCCACTCTCGTAAGGACTCGTCAACGATATGGCCTTGCATCAGCTCTGTCATCTGACGTGCCATGTTGGCAGGATCCATGCTGTAGCGATTTCCTATTGATATGATCACAAGTTCCCGCTTCCCTTCGTGGGCGACGAAAACACTGCGAAGAGCCTCTGCATTGCCGTTGACAAAGAAGGAGAATTGCGTCAAGATTGCGAGCCAGATGTCGTCAGAGCGGACGATGAGCGCGCGATGGTTGTTGTATGCCTCGATCACGGTGTGGACGAATCCGTTGCTTTGTGGAATGATGTCCTGCATTGCATCGGAATTTAGAAGGAGAGATGAATGAAGGAGCTCGACGCATATCTGGCTCTGTTTCCGCGCAACGGCACGTAATAGGGCGAGAGGTGGATCCTCTCCCGGGCGCACCCTAAGCCCACCATTCCCTCCGAACGATTCGGGGGTGTGAGATGCAGGGCAGAACGATACTGAGCCTGATGACTGTGATTCCTGTGTATGATGATATGTGAGAACGTCCGACGGACTTGACCACACGCTTACTGCTCGTTTAATGCTGGCACCTAGGATTCGATCCATTGAGTAACAGACAGTACTTGGCGGCGGTGGAGAAGTAGTGTTCTGCTGTGTATTCTACTATTAATCCATCACGAGGGCAGCCAAACCAAATAGGCGTTGCATGACTTCCGGACTAGGAATGACTAGGACTCTTGATCGATCTGGTCACCGGCTGTTAGGTCTGTCTATATCAAGAAATCACAGGTTGGGGTTAAAATGCAACAAGCTGAAGGGCCCGTTCAGTAACACCTCTTCGTCTCACCATTTCCCGGCGGGCGGTTATAGATCTGTGTTTAGTATTGTTGCAACGAAAAAAATTTTTGATCAAAAACAAACTAGCAGCAACTCGTTTCGATCGAGTGACCTCGGGGTTATGAGCCCCGCGCGCTTCCTCTGCGCCATGCTGCTATGATTGTCAATATGACAACCTACTATTAGTCGCACTCCTCTCCCCCCACAAAACTTCGATTGCTACCCCATCTTCTTCACCTTTTGTCATGGCTGGCAACCTGCTCTGGGCGCATCTCCTGCGCAAAGATGCAACGGCGACCGAGTCACTCTCGCAAATCCCTCCCATCGCACCTCAGGACAAAACCGGGACGTCCATGCGCATGCTGATCCACGACACCCAGGTCAACCTCGAAAAGTTCTCCACCCGACTCGACGGCCTCTTGCAGCGCGTCGACGACTGCAGAGCCCAGGTCGTGAACGCGAACAAGCTGCTCGACGTCGAGCGCGACAAGGTGCTCACCGAGATGCTCGAAATAGGTACGCTTGGCGTGTGGGTTGGGGGTCGCGGTTGCTCACGCCTCGATGAAGCTCATAGATGCCAGTCAGAGATGAAGGCGCACGTCGGGACTCCCGCGCAAGCCCCCGCCCTCGATCTCGTCCACGTCGCACAGGTCTCGATACAAAACTCTATGCAGGCATTGGAAAAGCGCATAGATGCGCTTCAAGCAGTTCGTACGCTCGCACCACGCGACGATGTACTGACGAGTCTGCATAGCTCCTCCAGACGCACGTACATGCGATGCAGTCCATCCAGGATCAACAGAACACCCTGATTGGCGCTGTTCTACCACTCATTCCCATCCTCCATGGTGTTCCTTCCCAGATTAACCAGATCAAGGAAGCGCTGTCTGACATGGTGGCGAACGCGGTGTCGACGATGACGAACAATGTCGAGAACGTCCGATCGACGCTGGTTGCCGAGTTCGCGCATGGACATAGACGCGCGGGGTCTTCGACTGGGGTAGGGTCCTCGAGCAGGTCAATGTCCGGTTCGCGGTGCAAGCCATCGAATGCGCCGGTACTTGGTCCTCAAGGAATCAATATCCCTATTTCTTCGCCGTTGGATAGTCGCGGTCACGGGAGACCTCACACCAGCCTCAAACGGGCCCGCGTCGAAGGAGCGATGCATCACGCGGGAAATACTCAATTGCCTCGAAAATCATCACGTTTAGCAGTGCCTCTGACAAATTCAGGCGATCCACCTGCTCTTCTGCAGACACCCCGAACGCCTAGACAGCCACTTGCTGACTTACTCTTGCCTCCAGACAGTAATACTCCAAAAATTCGATATCAAATGGCAAGCCATGCGAATTCGATGTCGGGTGGATATATGCGCTCTCTCTCGACTCTTCCGGTTGCCAGTGGTCCTTCAACCATCCCAACGCCGGTGTCAAGGCCGCCCCTTCAGCCTCTCGAGCACGCCCCCCCTGACCTACAAGGTCGTCCGACGATCACTCGACGACGCTCCGCAGCATTACATGATATGAGTTTGGCCGTCGACAAGTGCGCCGTGGGGCTACAGAACGCAGCCGGACCATCGGATCAGGACACCACCTCGAAGGCGATCAAGATCGAGGAACTGGAACTGGACTTGACTGACGTCTTTTCTAACCATTATTCTCCACGATCTTCTCCACCTTCATCTGTGCCACTTGTGACATGTCATGATCCGAAGGAAACTAGCGTGAACATGGCCCAGCCCTCTACGCAACAGTATTTGCGACTGCGAGACGACATGCCAGATGCCCCTCTATTAGAACCTGTCCAAGATCCTCCACCATCCGATCCGTTCTCCTCAAATCCCGATGCATCGCCACCTAAATCAATGAGCCTACGCGATCGCCGAGCGCAAATATCCAGGGTAAGTCGAAAGAGTGTTCAAATTTTTCTTTGGCGTTTCGTACGATGCGATACTTTTTTTTATATAGTTTGGGCGAACGGAAACTCGGCGCTTCATTCCATTGGTGCCGTGGTCGGATGAGGAAGACTGAATGTTGAATATACAAGATAAGCATTTCTTGGCCAATCAACGTTGTTGCGTTTCGCCCGATTGCGCCGTGAAAAGACGCCGTCGTCGTTACGCATAATCAGTAGTTACTTTATGTGTATGTTGTTTTCTTATCAAGTTGTGATGTTTTGTGGTGTGAACGACCAGCCTTCGATCGTGTCTGGGATTTTTCGGTCGAACATCGCTGGTATCGACTGACCACCACTACACACGTACAAACTTCCCAACGACATGGCGGATATCCAACCTGCGCTCGCACCCCAACCAGAAGGAGGCGCGAACAGTGCTCATGAGGCGAGCCCGCCCGATGCATCCCCGCCCGCACCGATTACCGAACAGGAGGTGGGAGAGTACAGAGAACAGGACCGTTTCCTCCCTGTAAGCCCGTTTTCTTTTCTTCGTCCTGGTTCGACTCACTCGTCTTTCGTACCTTCTTCACCCATCATTCCGGGTTCGGGACATGTTTTTTTTTCTCACCAAACACCCCCCCAGATCGCCAACGTCTCCCGTATCATGAAACAATCCGTCCCTTCCACCGCCAAAATTGCCAAAGACGCCAAAGAATGCGTCCAGGAATGCGTCTCCGAATTCATCAGCTTCATCACCTCGGAAGCCGCCGAAAAATGCCACATGGAGAAACGTAAGACGATCGGGGGAGAGGACATTTTGTATGCCATGGCCTCGTTGGGGTTCGAGAATTATGCGGAGACGCTCAAGATACATTTGGCAAAGTTGAGGCAGGTGAGTTGCGTCTTGATTTCTTGTTTCCTTATTTTGCGTTTGCTCGTTGGCGTCCTCGCGTTGATATCCCCTGGTTTTCCGTTTGTTGTAGCATCAAGCAGGGAGCTCATCACATCCACACGCGGGTCACGGAGACGACAGCTGAGAGAGACCGATAGAGAAAGAGAGGAAGATGAGTCTCACTAGACAAGTGTTTTTCCAGCTTGTATTCCATCACGTTGTATTCGAAACAGCCATACCGCTCTGTACAACACTATAATAGGTCCTACGCGTTCTCACTCTTGCAACACATGCGCCCAAACCCACCACATCCGAAGGAGACGTACGTCATCCAGTTCCTCTCACACAGCCTTGACTTGCTCCTCGAGCCAGTCCCAGAGCTTCTTCCCAAGCTCGGGGTCTTGTGTCTCCTCCAAAGGTGTGCTGACGCGTGCCCAAGGAACGAGATACTCGAAAGACGTTCAGTACTCCATGCGGACGCGCGACACGAACAGCAAACCTACTTTACCGTTAAGTGACCCTGCCTCTGGCATCGTCCCAGCATACAACTGTGTCAACGCGCCAAATGATACATTATATAGCACCGTGTGATTCTGCCCAAAAAATCGTGTCATCCGTCAGTCCACGGCGTACATCGAGCGTGGGTAGAAATCGTCGACGTACGATGATAGTTTGCACAAGCCAAGGGAGGTGGCGCTGGAGATCCGTTCTGATGTTCCCGGGGTTGAGAGAGGTGGAAACGATGCCCTGATCGCCGTACCGCCGTGCCAGCTCTAGCGCCATCACCACATCTCCCTGCCGTTCGTGGTCATGTCAAATTCAGTCGATCGCAAAAGAGGGACCATCGGGACGTACGAATTTGCTCTGGGCGTACAGCCCATTGGCGTCACATTTTCGTCGCTCCGGCGAGTCTTTGAACGTGTCAAAATTAAGGTTACCAAGGAGGTGACCGGACGAAGAGTTGGTGACGATGCGGGCCTTGCCGTCTGAGGTCGTCTTGGCGGTGGCAATCATCGTCGGGAGGAGAAGTTTGGTAAAGTAGTAGTGTCCTGTGCGGAGTGTGGAGAGGGTTGGTGGGATGCCTTGATGGGGAGGGACGGGGGAGGACGTACCTAGGACATTCGTTCCGAATTGGAGGTCGTATCCGTCTGCCGTGAGCCGTTCGACGGGAGGGAACATGACGCCGCTGCCAGAACCGACATTCTGTTTCTGTCTACAGTATGTGTGATCTCGAATGGTCTACTCACGCGTTGTTGAACAGCACATGAAGCTTTGATTCTTTTCTGTAGGACGTCGCGCACGCGGTATTAAGATTCATCAGTACTAGCTGCGCTCAAGGCGAGGAGAGCACACTAACCTCAAGAATTCCTCCGCAGCGGCTTTGGTTGCCTTCAGGTTCGCCAGATCAAGGTTCAAGAAGATGGCTTCGTTGCCCGTTTCTTGTTTGAGCTGGCGGATCGTGTCTTGCGCCTGCGTTTGGTTTCGCGCGGCGATGTAGACTCTCGCATGCTGGGTAAGGAGAACCTGTTGACATGACAGCGAGTTAGGACAAGAGAACATGAGACGATACACGGCACGTACCCTGGCTGTCTCCTTCCCAATACCGGTGCTGGCGCCAGTGACGATGATGACTTTGCCCCTGAGATTAGGGATATCTTGCACTTTGAAGGTCGATTTGGGAGGGAAAGCCTCGGTAATCCAGGTTTTGAGTCCAGGCATGGCGGGGTAGAGGGTTGAGATGTTTACTGTACTGGCACGCAAGACTCGGGGTATGGGAAGGCGATGAACGTTGTTGCGACGCAGTCTTTATGGACGCACGGTGGATAGTCTGGTGACCAGGGTTGCCCTGGACCCGGCTACTAGTTAATAGACTGTCCGCGTGAAATTATAAATATGGCTTACCCTTAGTAAAACAAAAACAACGCTGCGGAAGGGGTGCCTTCGCCATCAAGAATGTGATGGGATCACGCTTTTCCATGTCGGTCGTGGGTTCGTGCTCGGTGCGGTCACTGTACGCCGAAGCCTCGCTTGCTGAGCTATTGGCCACCTACTCCCACGATCGATGATTTTGACTCAGACCACCTTTGATTCAGGTCCCTACCCACCGCCGCAGTATACTAGGGAGTGAGAACGGCTACTTTTCATTATGAATGAGGTATGCTTCTCAAATGCTAGCGACTACATTCAGTTTTCAAGTGACGGGGACAGCCATTTGTCTACCGTCCACAAGCACGCCAAGGCTTCACCAAGCACTTCAAGAATTTCTGAACACGAAAGAGAACGAGGTGAGATTGACACGGTCAGCTGAGATAGAGGTCCACTCAGCATCCCTCGTTCGTTGCGTAAACAAGGGCTTACCTTTATAAATGCAGTGAGCAAATGATACGACTGGAGTCACTAGACTGCTAGATACTGTTTGCCAGGCAGACTGCCGCCAGGTAGGCCGCCGCCATGCCCAACCCCTCCAAGTATACCAACGGGTCCGTCGCCATTATCTCCACCTTTTGGTCCAAGCAGACCATCTGCTTCACGCTTCCCGCCAGCTAGGATCTGCGGGAGGTCATTACCGCTTCTGGAGACATCACGGACGCCGGGGATTACTGAAGCAGCAGAAAAACTGAGGTAGAGTGCGAAAGCGATGAGCGAGGATGTGATGCGCATGGTGATCGGATGTCAATCCCGTCGTGCGCAAATCAGGGAGGAGAGAGAATTCCACTGAGAGGCTCCGAAGAAGTTGGAAATTCGTCACCTGAGGTGCTCGACCTTTTATGCACCCTTGGAAAGACCCAAGTCCAGTTCCAGTCAAACAATACATTTGGCGTGGCATTTGATATGGTTCAGGCCGTCGTGCTAGTGGCGCTTTGCTAGTGCGATTGCCGCCATGGACAGACTCAAAAGAAAACAAGTACGTTCTAATCGGGTATACCATTATATCTCTCAATCTCGCCGTCGTCTGTGGATTGACATCGGAAGATACACCCCCGCGATTGCCTGACGAGATCCAGCTCCCAAGCACTGAAATGGTCTGAGATGCGGCTACGTTCCAGTTCAAGTTTCAAGTCCAAGTTCAAGAGACATCATAATCTAGACTAATGCTAACAGAATGAGAGGAAGAGACGTCAACTGAATGCAAAGGTCAGATGAACAAGACACATTAATTCTGGCTGGAGGTTTATATTTCCAGATGCAGTGGGTGAGTGCCTGTAAGGCTGCCCAGGAGTGATTGACCATGCAGGGGAGGAAGTATTCCCGGCCCAGCTCGGCTCAAAAGCCCCGGCTCGGGCCGCAACATAGGTAATTCTTGACAGAATCAACTTAGAGCAGATAACGAGTGTTGGGATTTCTTTAGCACGAGTCCAAATCTGGAATGTTGTCATACCAGTGGATACGATATGATAATGTTACCGTAAATTGTTTAACAGGTGAAATGTTTGACTGATCCCTTTGAGAGCCGATATATGTAGATAAGAGACGGGTCACTGTCACATGGCAACATCTCCACCATCATGCACCTACATCTCCACCACATCACCAAGCCCATTGAGCACATCACGACACAGTCTGGTCTGTCTGGCGCCGACACCGACGACGTCGCCCAAGGTTTCGCTAGCCTTGTCGAGAACACCGACCGATCCCAAGGTGGTGGCGATGTAGCACAGGGAATTCACGCCCCTGCCCACACCCATCTCCCTTTCCTCCACAAGTTGGTGCCTCAGCTCCAGAACCTCGCCGACAGATACCATGTCGGAAACTTTGTCATTGACAGAAAAACTGGTGAAAAGTTCTTCGAGAGTATGCCCATCTACGCTCGACTCGGCATGCACCTCCTCTTTTGCGGCAAGGAGCGGGTCAAGCTGCTCGAGGGCAGTAAACACGTCGAGGACCTTCTCCGTGAACAGAGTGTCCGCGAGGGGCGGATTTATGACTCCCCGGAGAGTGTTGAGAACATCCCGTCCTTTATCCAGACCTACAAGATCGCCCTCGATGAACTCCTCAATCCAGATATCCAAAGCTATGCCACCTTCAACGAGTTCTTTTACCGTAAACTCAAGCCGGATGCACGGCCCGTCGAGAACGCAGACAACCCCGCCGGCTTCTGCTCTGCGGCAGACGGTCGACTCGTCGTCTACCCCTCCGCCGATCTCGCGCGCAAGTTTTGGATCAAGGGTGACGAGTTCTCGATTCCTGCATTGTTGAACCTCGAACCTTCCCACCCGTCGTGTCTCCAATTTGATGGTGGATCTCTTGCCATCTTCCGTCTCGCGCCTTCGGACTATCATCGCTTCCATTCACCCGTCGATGCCACCGTCTTAGGAAAGGCGACAGACATCCCGGGGCAGTATTATACCGGTAAGCGAACACGTCTCGTCCATGTGCACGAACGACGGTCTGATTGGGGTATGCGCAGTGAACCCCCAAGCAATCAATCAAATCAATCTTGACGTCTTCTCCCGCAACAAACGTTCTGTCCTGTTCTTGAAACACACCCTCTCCGGCAAGCCAATTGCTTTTGTCGCCATCGGCGCCTTGCTTGTCGGAAGTATCGCCTGGACGGTCGAGGTGAGCTGTTCTGTTCAGATTTCATCACGCTGATTGCTCATCACGTGGATGGATGTGATTGGACATCTGGTGGATCTAGGAAAACGCGAGCGTGTGTCGTGGAGACGAGCTCGGCTATTTTGCATATGGTGGAAGCACCATCGTCGCCATCTTCCCGCATGATGTCATCACGTTTGATGAGGACCTGGTAGAACGCTCTGCTCCGTCCGATAACGCGGACGGGAACCGCGCCATCGAGACCCTCATGAAGGTCGGATACTCGCTCGGACGTTGGAATGGTGCGTGAGGAACAGGGTGATTCAGGTATCAGGCGAGGAGGAAAATGTCTTGATGTTGGTGATTGGAGATGTAAGATACTCGCGAGGCGCCCCGCACGTCGGCTTGGGTTCTCTCTCCCAGTGCTGTGTGCACGTACATATTAATCGTAATTTTTCCTACTACGAACCTTGATATCCCGGTAAGTAGAGGCTCACCAGATGTTAGACTTCTATGTCTCGAATTCAGTGCAGTCAGACACATGCTTTCCACAAATCGCCTTGTTCGATGCGACATTCGCAAAAAAAAAAGAGACAACCTACGAAAGAGTGATACCCAAAAAATACGCGCCCTCCTTGAACAGGGCAAAGACAAACTCCAACGGGAATGAATAACAAACAAACTCGCAAGAGGGAGAACGACCTTTCAGTGCCCACATTGAAACCGCCCGCGCGGATCGGGCATCATGCGCAACCGTCAGCACCACCGTCATGTTCCACCGCTCCTGCCTCCCACCGCGCACGCAGCTTGGCCACCAACCCAACGCTCGCGAGTGACATTTGTTCGATCGCTCTCCTCCCACCACTGTCGCGGCCACCACGACGGAGCCCAACAGTCTTCCGCACCCTCAACCCCTCGATCTCGCACTGCGTCCTCGGATCGTTCGACACCTGGACGCCTCTGACGAGCGGCGGCACGCGCGCTCGCTTACGCGTCCGAGTTATCGTCTGCGGTCCGACGTGGGCAGTGAGGACGTGGGCGAGCTTTGACCGGGGAGATTCAACGCCGGATTGTCCAAGGGATGATGCGGTTGGGGACGTAGAAAGGGGTTGGGATGGAGGGACGATGCTGAGCGCGTTGGATATGTCGGAAAGGGGACGACGCGATGTTGGCTTTCGAGGCCGAGGGAAACCGTTTAGTATTGTTTGGGGTGAAGATGACGATGACGGTGATGGTAGAACGAATACGCCGTCGAGCACCAATGTCGGGGATGGGGATGCGACACGGCTCAATAGTCGTTTGAAGCCAAGAGCTGGCTTGGGTGCATTTGCAAACGTCGCGGGAGGGGCATCAGACTTGGCAAGCCTCGAGTACGGCATGGCAGTGCTTGGCGAGGATGCGAGGCCCGTTCGGTTCGAGAGCGGAACGGTGGACCCGGAGTTGGGAAGCTTGACGATATAAGCACCCTTTGGAGCGTTGAAAAGATACACCTCCCGAGAGGTGGGAGGCACGATCTTGGTACTATCAGAGAATTCAGGCGTCTGCTCTGACCGACAGGTCGAGCACACAGTTGATATGATGAATGTCGTCGGTGATGGGACATGATTGATATTTGCTCGATGCGGTGCCAACGGCGTACTCGTCTTGACAGGTTTGAAAGTATCTGTCGATTCACAAGTCCGGCGCACAAAGTCCGCAGGCAGTAACGGGACGCCAGTGTCGGATACACTTTTCTGATCGGGACCAGGTTCGGCGTCCAGATGGACATTGGTAATAGCAAAGACCGGAAACTTGGAGGAGGCCTGTTTGATGTTACATGGAGAATCGGCCACAAACGTGTCCGTACTAGACGAACTATCGGCCAGAGTGACAACTGACAAGGGTCTCACCGATCGAGGTATCATCCCAAAGCCACTCCCAAACACGACGTCGTTCCGCGAAGTCACCCGAAAAGAGACACTGCTAGACGAGTGCGAGTTGGATGAAAGAACGCTGCACGACATGATCCGATGAGTGGTTGGCGTCACGTGGGTAGAGAGAGGAGCGGTCATTGCAGTCGTTGGGCGATTCAACGATTCGGGAGCGACGCAAGACTCCAAAGCGACAGATGGCGATGGCTCGAATAGGAGTTGACGCGCCTTCATCCTCTCAACCAGAATCAATGGTTTCGGTATGAACTTGCGGATCCGAGTTGGGGCCGGTCGCCCGGGTGGGACTTTCAAGATCGGTGGACGTCTATCCAGCTCGTTTCGGTTCCGAGCGTCCCTGTCATTGTCGTTCCGAGTCATCGTCAATCTTGGTTCTGACACGCGGCACGCGGCCTGGCTCGAAGACAAAGACGAACGCTTCACAGGGCGAAGGTGTCGGGGTGAGTATGATTCGGCGAGGAGTCTCTCGATACACTGTTTCCGGATCGCCGCGCTAAACTTGTCAATGCTAACAGGTGGACGTCGTTTGGTATGGAGGGCTGTTACCACGAACATCACCGGTGGGGATATGCCCGTGCTGCGTGTCACATGGGTGGCAGGCAATACGATGCAACGAAGCGCTTACCGGACGCGGAGTCTGCGGAAACTGAGGTGAAATGGCTACTTGTTAGCCGTTAGGAAACACAAGGAGAGACAGCCGACCGAGTGCATTATTGGAGGGGTGGCTGACACTTTGTGAGGCTGACCAGGCTGACCGAGCCATGCACGATTAGTCTGGTGACCAGACCGTTCTATGAGGCAAGCTGTCGATAGACAATCTGGTAAATTTCGTTGGGGTATAAGGGGAGATTGCGGATTGCCAGTGATCGGGGCATGTGGAGAACAAACGTCGATTTGGACAAAAAGTCCATCAGCAAAAATCTCAAAGTCTACAAGTCGCGGGCCGTTCTGGGAAAGCACTAATTGGTCGGGAGTTTCCGCGCTACAGGACTCTTGGATCAGGTCACACATGTCACACATGACTTTTTGGGAATCCTGGGTATGACGAATCTCCCCACGATCCTGGCCGAGCCCCACGTGTTATGGATTATTTACTCCCTCTCAAGACTGAGTCTTAGAAGCGGTTCTCAACCTACAGGCAAGAACTGCGTCGCAGCTGAGATTACCTCAAATGGTGTGAATGTGACCAACGTCAAGAACATTGTTGATTGCGAGGCTGCAGAGCCGCGGATGCGATGTGTACGCACGGCCGACGGCAAGACCAACGCGCAGTCCTGGCTGACGGAGTAAAATTACCAAGCTGGATCACTGACATATGATTTTGACAACCGGTAATAGACAACGCGAAAGCGGTTTATCTGGACCGGACTGAAATTCCTTTCCTTTTGGTTGGTAGGGATACTCATCCTATAAATGTATCGGGCTCATAATGCGAGGGAGAGTCCGGTATAAACTAGGTTCAGGTCTCTCAGACTAACCACTGCGATCGCTCACCGTTATCACGTAGCCTCCGACCTCCCGAGCTCGACGACGCGACATGATGATCCCAGTCGGAAAGCTGTTGCTCGCCGCCTCGGCTTCTGTGACCATATTTGGACTTTGCAAGTTCTTCCAGTTCGTGTACCATCTATCCACGTCTCCCATACGCCACCTACGCGGTCCCAAAGGCACAAGTTGGATTTATGGAAATCTACAAGACATCTATAGTGCTGTGTGTCCCCTCATGGGTCTTGTCATGGTAGACTTGGACTAGCTAACCCTATCGTTCCCGCTCGCTTCTAGGAGAACTCCGTGCTCCATGAAGGATGGGTGACACAGTACGGCAGCACGCTGACATACAAGGGTTTCTTCTATGTATGCTGCTCACGTTCCAAGTCCTCATTTATGGTGCTGAGCACGGTAGTTCTCTAGAGCAACCGGCTGTTCACTATGGACACGCGGGCCATCAACCATGTCCTCACCCACAGCAGTGACTACCAAAAGCCCATCCAGGCCAGGTATAACTTAGCCCAGATCCTTGGCGAGGGTGGGTTATTCCCTCATGTAATTTGCGCTCGCACATGTTGACCTGGGACCGTAGGCGTCCTTTTCGTCGAAGGTGCTCAGCATCGCCAGCAGGTTGGCATTCATTTTCTTCATTGTCGTTGTCAACGCCAACGAATCCCTTGTCTAAATAGAGACACATTATGGTGATTAAATCCTTGCAGATATACACCATTCGTGTGATTGAGTCGACAATTAGAACCCTGCATTTGGTCCGGCGCAAATTCGGGCGCTAACCGACATCTTCCACTCAAAAGCTGTCCAAGTATGCGACCTTTTATTCCTTTCCACGTAGATCACTCACCGTAGCCAAAACAGCTTCGCGATGTCTTGTCGTCCGAGATTGCCAAAGATCCTGCCGGAACTATCACTGGTGCCCGCCTCGATGTCATGCCATGGCTGAGTAGAGCGACACTTGACATAATAGGTCTCGCAGGTGGGCTATAGGCGCTTGCCTCCTGATCTGCGGTCGGATAGACGCCACTGACCGCTGTCAGGTTTCAACTACCACTTTGATGCTCTCGACGCGAACGAGAAACCAAACGCACTGAACGAGGCTTTTGCGACCATGATCGTGGCGGGTCAGAGACTGAGTGTCTTGCATATTCTGCAAGCATGGTTCCCGCCTTTACGTCTTCTCGTCAGTACCATAAACATCCCTTTCATGCTGTGACTCTGCATTTATCTTCTATGTGACAGCCTAGCGATCGTGCACGCGGAATCCAGGTTGCGCGACACACGATGGCACGTATCGGTAAAGAACTGGTATCAGATGCCAAAGCGGCCGCTCGGGCGAATGCGACAAAGGGTGAAATCGAAAACAGCAGCTTGCATGGTCGGGATTTATTGTCGCTGTTAGTCAAGGCGAACATGGCGACTGACATCCCCGCGAGTCGGAGCCTGTCTGACGAAGATGTGTTGGCACGTGCGTTTCCCCCCATCCGCGGTTTGAGTATCAAGTCTGATGCGTTCTTCCACAGAAGTCCCCACGTTCTTGGTTGCCGGTCATGAAACTACAAGGTATGATCCCACACTTTCTCGAGACATTTTTGAGTTTGATGACAGTACAATAGCACGGCGACTACCTGGGCACTTTACGCGATGACGAACGAACTTGGAGTTCAGACGAAACTCCGGGAAGAACTTCTTTCTGTTGACACGGAAACCCCATCAATGGACGAACTCATGGCGCTTCCCTACCTCGATGCGGTCGTGAGAGAGACCCTCCGTGTGCACTCACCTGTTCCAAGCACTGTGCGGATCGCGATGAGGGACGACGTGTTACCTGTCGAGAAGACGTTCACAGACAAACATGGCATCGTTCACGACTCTATCAGGTACGGTGTCCCTCCCATAGTGAATTGATGTATATCCTCACCACCCCGCACAGCATCAGAAAGGGCGACTCGATCTTCATTCCCATCCTGGCGCTCAATCGGTCACAGGAGTTGTGGGGACCCGATGCACACGAGTTCAAGTATGTCGCTTCTCATCAGTGTGGCTTACCTCGTTCACTCACATGTCCTGCCATCGACTGTAGGCCAGAACGGTGGCAAAATATCCCGGAGGCCGTCTCACAAATTCCAGGTGTGTGGGGCCATCAACTGACGTTCCTCGGTGGCCCTAGAGCATGCATTGGATACCGGTTCTCCCTCGTCGAGTAAGTCCCCATGTGTGCGTTGATCCGGTACTGAACTCTGTCTCACTCGGAACACAGAATGAA
Source organism: Boletus pseudo-olivaceus (assembly GCA_038092955.1). Classification (NCBI taxonomy): domain Eukaryota; kingdom Fungi; phylum Basidiomycota; class Agaricomycetes; order Boletales; family Boletaceae; genus Boletus; species Boletus pseudo-olivaceus. The sequence goes on along the minus strand of JBBPRI010000099.1, from coordinate 914 downwards.
AGCGCTCCTTTTCGCGCTCGTACGTGCGTTTGAATTCGAGCTTGCCGTGCCTGCCAGCGAGATCGCCAAAAGGTCGACAATCGTGCAACGGCCTGTTTTGCGCAGCGACCCAAAGAGCAGGCCTCAGCTCCCACTGTTGCTCAAGCCGTACCAGCGGACGTGAGGTCCTGGATTCCAGTTGTAGAGATGGAGGGCGTTGAGTCTGTATGTAGGTACATTATTGTTCGGTGCCACTCGTTGGCATTTGTTTCGGAATCTGTTCATGTAGTGTATGTCTTGGTCCCATTCAACCCCCCATGTGTTATCTACCATTGTTATTTGCCCCTGGTCGCCGCCTGCCATTATCTGGTTGTCTGAGACTCGGAGGAGAGTGGGTAGCATGAATTCCTACTCGGTGACTCTACAAAATCTCGCTGGTACGTTACGTGTCATTCCGCAGCCAGGCTAGTAGAGACTCGGCAAAGGCAGTGGGGCACGCCTGCCTCTGGGCCTCTTGAATGTTGGATATATGCCCTATGACATCCCCAGGTACCATAAATGCATGCCGCTGGTTGATTGCAGCCCTCTTTCCCTCACTCGTTCAAGTATGTTGCAAGTCGTTGCCCGTGTTAAAGTCCGAAGGTCCGGAGGAGCGGAGCTGTGAAGTCCGAGAGAGTCCGGAGCTCAGTCGCTGCCTAAGTCGGGCGAAACAACTTTATATGTATTTACCTGTGAAGTCCGAGAGAGTCCGGAGCTACGGTAATCAGTCTAAGGTAATATGTATGAAGGGATCTTACTCACCTTAGTCGCTGCCTAAGTCGGGCAAAACAACTGAGGTGCTAGGTGAGAGAACTAGCTAATTTATAGTATGTGGTTAAGGCACGCTCGTACCGAGAAAGTATGCGAACCTGACCCTATTCCGATAGGTATGTAAG
>JBBPRI010000098.1:0-62880 GCA_038092955.1 Boletus pseudo-olivaceus | reverse complement strand
CTTAGGGGAGGATGATCCTAAGGAGCTTGACTACACCGTGGATTGCATAGATCAAGGTTAGAGTTTAGCTGTAGCGAAACTCTAACTTAAATACTACTATACAGTTATTTAGGGCAGGTCTACTGAACCTAAATAAGGGAATACTAAATAAGGAAAACCTCGGAAGGAATCGGAACAGACACGGGAGAATACAGATGGGAGGGATCGGAACACTAGGCTGTGTAAGAGAACAGCCGAGGAGCAGTGTCTATAGGGATGGCATAGGATCAGACCGGGTTGGAGTCGGGTGGAGTCGGGTATGCTGAGGCAGAGAAGAGCTCTGCCTCGAGAAGCTCTGCCCAGGCAGTGCTGGACAGATCCGGTGTTGGGAATAGGGACTCGAAGACCGGATAGGCGGGATGGTCTTCGGTAAGGGTAGGAGAAGGAAGAGGAGAGGGGGAAAAGGATAGGGGTCCGTCCAGAATTGTAACAGACAGCCCATCTTGCAATATGTGAGGTAGGTGGGATGTGTTGCAAGTCGACTCGGATGTGGGAGAACTCGAACAGCGGCATGTCTTGTCTTGCAATACAATGGGGGGAGACCCAGACAGCCCGAGCGTGTAACACACTATCGTAATTCCTGCAAGATCATGTAATGGTAATTATTGGATGTCCTGCAAAAACAACCCAGGATGTGGTGACGTGAGACCGTTTTTGGTGACGCATTGGATGCACGTGATACTTTGGTGTGTCAAGTACATGTGACCTGCGGTCTCGGAAATTCAAATGGCGCCATCGGAGATTATATTTTAACTTGATTAGCCAAGGTTTACTTTTATTTCATGACAAGTTTGAAGGCCTTTCTGAACTGCTCTGACAACCGTTCAGAGTAGTTTCAGAGGGTTTCAGAACCCCAGTGAGGGACACTATTATGATGGTGTACTATGTATTTGATCATAGTGATCAAGCGAGTGCTAGCGAGCCTGGGCAGACTCCGCTTCGGCTGCTCGCGGTATGCTTGTCACTCTGGCAGCCCTAGCGTCACTCATCAGATTTTCTATCTCGATTATCAGAAGCCTTCAAGGGGCTCGTTCAACTTCGTAGGACCAATAAATACTAATCAGACATCTGATGTGCACTTAAAAAAAGCAATTTGGAAAAGTTGCCAACCTTGGCAAGTTGGGGTGTGGCGAGACCCTTGTTGGGGAGAGGAGGATATAAGTGTTTGGCGAGCACAATAAGGAATTTTTCCACAACATTTCTTGCCTGAGAAACTGTGATGCCGAACCTAATTGAATAGAATGAAATTCTGGCGGCGTCACGCAGTACTATACATGATCCGGCGGGACCGAATTTTAGCCTGGTCCAGGGTTCAAGTTGTAACACGCGGCCTGTTACGTTGCAGCCAAGGTACCATTCTTCGATTCCTCATGCGAGCAGGAGCAGGGCAGAAGCACATGCTCGGAGACACGCGCATGTTGTCGACGCATGTGGGCACCTGTGACATGATACCATGTCGCCACAGAGAACCCCTCTCGAGGACTAGACTGGTGATCTTCCATGCTCTGGAGTGCTATTCCCCGATAGAACCGGACCGCCATCCAATCAGCATGGGTGGATGCGACATAATCATAATAGATTCGTGGCAGCGTGGATTCATTTTTCGCGACACCAGTGAGATCGGGATAGACGGGATAATGTGTATACGCGTCTCCACGCGAACATTAAATAATTGGCGGGTCGTGACATGGGATGATGCAATGCATAGAACAGTCCAGAATCTCAAAGTGCGGGGACTTGCGCGCGAACCTGCACCAACTCGAGGTCGTTTTGGTGTCTCTGTGATGGAACGAATTAGGGAACGAGTCCGACGTCGAATCCATGTCTACAGGGTACATCCGTGTAGGATATCAGCATTTCCCTCCTAAAGTTGATTGACCTGGGGAAAGGGCTTCATCAGATGTCATCTAGGTAATTAAGTAAGTAAACTACACGGTATACCTGTGTCAGCCCGATTCGACGACGACATTCCGACCGTCGTATACTCACAATCGTGACGTTGACATTACATGCGAGAGGGCTTTAGTTGATCGAGGGCTTGCTTGGCCACGTCCGAGATACATTTCCACCGCTCAGAGCCCAGTTTGACGCCGCCATACCAGCGCACGACGAGGACGACGGCACTCTGTTCGCCTCGCAGCTCAAGCAGTCTCTCGAGCCGCGCACCTGCGCCGTGTTCACCACCATCATGCGCACCCGAGCGGACGGAAGTGCGATAGGCATAGATGAGATGGGAAGCTCTTTTCAGGGCCGCGGATGCGGAGAGGTGACCGAGGAAGCGGGGGACATGGTCCGGATGATCGACGTGGGATGCATACGCGACGAACGTAGAGGCGTGCAGCGTGCGCGGGGGAGAGACAGCAACGGGACGGGACCAACAACGACGGACGATTGAGAAGAACATGACGTGTCCTTCCATAAACGGAAATGATGACCATGTGCATGCTAGCCAATCGGAGGACGAGCGTGCGTGGCAGGGAGGGGGGTCATTCGGGCTATTATATGCGCGGGAATACCTCAGATCGATCGTTGTCCGACTTTCCCCACTTGACTATGCGTGAGCGATGTTGTGTCTGAGTGGGACGACGCCGTCTAACAACGTACTGCAGGTCTCATCATCCGCGACGACCCCACCGCCGTCGGTGACTACATCGCTACCTACATTGCGAAGCGGTCTGCTTCCCCCTTTGTCTCACATCCTCTCATCCTCACGCCCTTCACAGCATAAACGACTTCGCACCCACCGCAGAGAAGCCATTCGTCCTCGGTCTTCCCACCGGTTCGTCCCCGATCCCCACCTACAAGGCACTCATCAAGGTCGTCAAGGAGGGAAAGCTCTCGTCCGTCATTCATCTTATGTCCTTGCGCCGTCGATGACGTGAAGCGCCAGCTTCAAACATGTCGTTACCTTCAATATGGACGAGTATGTCGGCCTCCCAAGGGACCACTCCGAGTCTTATCATACTTTCATGTTCCGCGAGTTCTTTTCGCACAGTATGTGCCTCCCTTATCGTCGACACTTCCACGCTCATATGACTCCCAAGTCGATATACCCCCTTCCCAAGTACATATCCTCGACGGCAACGCACCCGACCTCGTCGCTGAATGCAATACATACGAGGCTGCCATCAAGTCCTACGGCGGAATCGAGCTCTTTCTCGCCGGTATCGGCGAAGACGGTCACATCGCCTTTAACGAACCCGGTATGGAGTCCGTACTCTCCGATATGACGTAATGATGACAGTATCCTCTTATCATAATAGGCTCCTCCCTCGCGTCCCGCACTCGTATCAAAACCCTCGCCTACGACACCATCCTCGCCAACGCACGCTTCTTTGACAATGATGTATCCAAGGTCCCCCGGATGGCGCTCACCGTCGGTGTTGCCACCGTTCTTGATTCGCGCGAAGTCGTCGTCATCGTCACCGGTCTTCGCAAGAGTCTTGCGCTCAGTAAAGCAATCGGTATGTACTGTCGTCGTCGAATAGGGTCGTTGTATGCGCTTGGAGCACAGGGTGCTGATTTTGTTTTTTGTTGGGGTGGGGTGGATTCCTTTGAGTAGAGGCGGGTGTGAACCATTTGGTGAGTGTCTGAACGCGTCTGGACGCTCGGATGCTCAATGGCACGGCAGTGGACACTCTCGGCACTTCAACTCCACCCCTGGGCATTAATCGTCGTTGACGAGGATGCCACCGCAGGTACGTCCATCACCTCATTCCGCAGAACCAACATGATCGTGTCTTACCTCATACCTAGAACTCCACGTCAAGACGGTGAAATACTTTAAATCGATCGAATACGTCCAAGAGCAGGTCGAAAATGCCAGAAAGGAGCTCCAGAAGAAGGGTGAAGAAGGGGTGCAAGTCGGGAGTATGGAATGATGCTACGATGTGATATGCTCGTCAAGCCGGAGGGTAGGGGAAGTCATTTGTACCTGTGTGGGTTATTGACGCGATAGACGCTAGGTCGGTTTCGGTGCCGAGGTAAGAGAGATACACGATATGGTATGGAATCATTGTACGCACGAACGGGCACGCACGTATGTGTATGTATTGTGTCATTATTTGGAGCGCTCGCCTGCAATGGGGCTTGACAAGACTGGTTGTGAGAGACAGCCGTGCCAACTTTAGGTGCGTTGCTGATCGCGACCCTCCTTGTGCTTTTGAAGCGAGAAAATGAGATATCTAGCATTGTAACAAGGGCCCAGCTGGGAAGGTTCCCAGAATTCACGAGAGTTTTGCCGCGGATGACATGGAAAGTGCAAAAGGGCTGCGAAATCGTCGCGTCAGCGACGCGGTTCATTTCCTGTTTTGGTGTACTGCTCCTATGGTGCACGTGATGTGAAGCAAGCACGCCATCGTATCGTATAGCATACGCCATCTCGCTGGGGGAATATAAGAATGAACTGGACAATAGGAATCACTTTTACCACTTCCACCCACCCACCCACCCTTTCCACCCACCTATACCCTTCAGTCCATCCAAACATATCACTTTCTGAACAACCTCACTTCGCTGCAGAACTAATACATGCATCCGCCCAATCAACCAAGTACTCCCAGGGCCCAAAGGTCACTACTCGCGGCCGTGCCTTTTTAATTCCTTTGAGTGCTTCAAGACTCTCAGTTCAGGACCGTCCAATCTCCATCTCCATGTGACCGGTGCTTCCCTCGGACGTGGCGCTACTCGCACGATGACCATGACTCGCAGGCTTACTCTCGGTGCCCGTCATGTCTCGCATGCGCGGGGTTCTCCCTCACCACCTTACTTCGATCCATCCACGCCCAATGATCGCATCCGCCCTGCGTGCCTCGTGTTCGTTGTTATATTGCAATGGTTCAGACTCCGCCTAGCCGGCCAAGTCCATATATCGATCGCGCCGGTTCCCGGCGACGTCCAGTCTGATCCGATCCGTGTTACGGTTCGCTTGTAACTTCATTCTTGGATGTACGATTCGTTTGCAATTCCCTTCCTGGACGCCGTTTACGCTCCACATGTGAGTTTACGCACCACTGTTCCTGCAACCGCCTTCCGTCGAACACAGTTTGCGCTTGTCTTTCTGTTTGGGGATATCCCATACCCTATTTCGACGCTGGTCTCAGATACCGGTGGTCTTGTGACGGTCGTTTGAGTGGTTTTGTTTGGACCTTTGGCATGAATGTGTACGTGTTTGTATATCTTGCCTCCGTATAAATTCGCTTTTTTGCACCCCAACTGCATTGTCAAGTCTCTCGTGAGCTTTTGATCATGTCTGCACTCTCCATCTCTTACACCTCCAGTTCCTCTGACTCTGAGCGGTCGGGAATCAGTACACCGTCCTCAGAATTCGTGCGCTCTAAGCTTTATCTTCTCTCCCCACACTTCATCGATGGCGTCCGCCTCGATGCATTCGCATCGAAGCTCGAGAAGGGTTATGGCGATAAGATCCTGTTGTCGGTCGCGCATAAAGGGCCGTTTGACATGAACGACGTGCAGGCAGCAGTGGTGCGGCTAGGTGAGGCCATTCCCGATGCCTGCCCGGCGGACAAGGAGTGGGCGAAGGTCCCGGAAGGTAAATCGTGTTTGCCCCCATATCACTCTGGGCTGACTCCTCGTTTGTTCCCAGGTGGCGCGTTTTACCTCGTTGATGGCGTACCTATCCCATTCGGGGAGATATCGTCGGTGGACGAGTTCGTCAAGTCGCATGATAAGGACGTCATTTTGGTGAGTTCCGCATGGGGGAATGGGAGAATACCAAGGCCGACGTTGATTCTCCCCACCCAGACGACGCCCGCGGAAGCGCTGAACATATTTTCTTCGAGTGGACTTCGCGTCGTCTTTTCTGTCTCCTCTGGTACAGATAGCATTCCCTCACCCACATTGGGTGGGGGCCATGCCACGCTTTATCTCCTCGAACGTCCCCAAGTATGCTTCACCCCATTGCCTTCAATTGCTCCATTCGGTGTACCCACGCCGGACGACTGGCGTGCACTGTGGGCGGTGTGGGATCTGGTGACGCTTGGTATGATTCCCCCAGCAATGTTGCATCAGAAACCGATCGATTTGAGGCACAAATGTCTGTTTTACATCGGACATATTCCTACGTCAGTTCGAGCTTGGAGAGCGCCATGGTGTAAACTAGATGCTGATGCCAATTCTCATGTAGGTTTTTGGACATGTTAATGAGCAAGGCGTTGGGCGAGCCCAACACGGAGCCCAAACATTTCACACTGATCTTCGAGGTGGGTCTAGGAGCACGAATGCGAATGAAGCGTGGCTGAAGCTGTCATGGTGTTGTGTTGTAGCGCGGTATCGATCCTCACGTGGACGATCCTGAACATTGCCACGTAAGCCTTTTCTTCCAATTGTCGTCCTTACTCCTTATCATGGATGACCGAGTTTACTTCGGTACGCTGACACGGTGCCATCTTGGACAGCGCCACTCCGAAGTTCCAGACAAGGACGATGACTGGCCAACGCTCGGAAGCATCCTCGCATTCCGCAACCGCGTACGCGCACGCTTGATGCGGCTGTATGCCGACGTCACGGCTGGACGACGTGCGCTCAACAGGCACGTCGCCCGGATGTTGGCAATGACGCTCGAGCACGAGGGTTGGCACGTCGAGGTGCGTGCACGTCTATTCCTATGTTCTATCTTTTGTCGATTTCGTGAGGTCAGTTCTGACGTGTATCGTGTTCGTCAGACGTTGTTGTACATGCTTATCCAGCGCGCAGGCACGGGGACGCTTCCGCCCTCTGGCTTCGCGCCCCCACCCTGGTCTGAACTCGCAGCGGCATGGGACGCGTCTGCCTGTGCGCCGAGCACACCTACCATCACCCTTGGGCCAACCACGATCGTGCTGGGGCACGACGACTGTGAAGGGGACGATCTCAAACCCGAGGTGACCCATCGCGTGGGCGACCACGAATTTGGGTGGGACAATGAAGATCCCGCGAGAGAGGTAGAGGTGGGCCGGGTGCGCATGGAATGGCGGCCCGTCACCAACGAAGAGTATTTCGCGTTTTGGAAGGCAGGTGGGGAGACGCAGACGGGGTTTCCACCCAGTTGGGTGTCGAACGAGGAGGGGATCGAGGTCTGTTTTTTCTTTAACGCGTCCATGAAATGCGACGCATGCTCATTCGAACGCGGGAACGGTTAGGTCCGCACGCTGTACGGGTCTGTGCCGATGAAAGTTGCAAAACATTGGCCGGTGCTGACGTCGTATGACGATCTATTGGCATACGCTAAATCCAAGGGAGGACGACTGCCGACTGAACCTGAGCTACGGCTTTTCCTCGACACGTATGACGTCGGCCATACAGGTGGTGCAAACGTCGGGTTTAGGAACTGGCACCCCGTCCCGTAAGTATTCGTCCGCACTTGGACCTTTTCAAACATATATAACATAATATAATAGTGCCACGGCAGGTCTTGACGAATATGGTGGTAAAGGCATCAACGGCGGTGTCTGGGAATGGACCTCGACCCTCTTGAGCGACCACGAGGGTCTGTTCCCTACCACCCACTTTCCGGGGTACTCGACCGACTTTTTCGACGATAAACACCACGTCGCGCTTGGTGGGTCGTACGCGACGATTCCGCGCCTCGCTGGGCGACGAACGGCGAGGAACTTTTATCAGCACAATTATCCGTATCCGTGGTTGGGTGCGCGGGTGGTGTACGATGCGTGACGCGTGGGGTGGGGGATCTTTTGTTGTGTACTGTCATTTCTTCTCGCTGTTCTCTACCGGCGCGCTGTGTACAGTTTTTAATGTCTCTTGTCGGAGTTGATGTAAGTTCACCTTGTACGTCGTGTACTAGAGCCAATTGCAATGTTTTACTGAGCAATCCGGTACTGGGTGCTGTATTTTCAGGTGAACGCTGCATGTTCCGAGGAGTGAGCGACAGTCTTTACATATCTCTCGAGGTCGGTCCATCCCGGACTCTGATTTTGGTTGTCTGGAACGAAACGAAGAACGACCGACGCAATCTGCGTTTGGCCGCGGATCACTTTACGTTTCACGTCGACCAATAAATCGATGGGGTCGGGGATGAAATAAGTAGTGCTTGTGCTTGTGATCCGGGATGGTACGAAGATCATATCAGCAAGTAAACAGAACCGAGCTCAATTCAGCCCAAACGCAGAATCCAAATCAATCCGTTCAAGTGATCGTCTGCCCGAGGTGATATACTACAGTCTTTGTGCGGCCGTGCATCACACTAGCTACAGAGGGAAGTCACCGTACAGCATAGCATGAATGACGGTCCATTGATTGTGCTGTGACTACTATCCACTCGTCTGCCCAACGACGACCAAACGAAAGGGTTCAAACATACGTTTCTAATGCTAGCCCCCAAGCTTGTGCCCGTAGTAATCGACATTTGGGATACTACACATGCCAATCTATAGAGCCATCTAGCATCCCTCGAGTACTCGATCGACCTATGGGATCCATAACGACGTACGGCCTCTACCGTTAACCGCGCTCCAACGTACCGTGAATCCATGTCCATTGATTCCAGAAAGGATATTGTGCGGCCACTGAGACGACGGTGATGGTGACTGGGGAGCCAGCTCCCTTGCGGTCACGAAGCATTTGCCCCCAACGCTTGCGGCGATGTGATCAGATGAGAGAGGTCTGCAACAACATCTTCATAAACGTCCTCCAACTGGGTACGGTCTGCAGTCTCTTCCCATACACGATTACATACGCCGGACGCACCGCGTCGTTGTTATATATGACCGTCTCTACTCAATGCACCGATCTCAACACGCGGAAGAGGGTTCAGAGGGAAAAAAGGTGGGCTGACCTGGGTTGACCAGATCTGATTCCGGCCCATGTTCTGCTTCGACCTAGATGACAAGTCATTTCTCTTATAACCCCATTTCAAGGACAGATTCGGAACGTCGTTTTCATACCGAATGGTACCCGTGTGGTAACGACACCATCTGGGGTGCGTTTCGATGCGTCTCAAACGCATTCCCTATAACGACCCGGTTGATCAACATGACGCGGAGGGAGGCGCTATGAGAAAGGTTAGAGACGTATTCATCCGCCTCTGTGGTTGATGAGAAATAGAAGGGCGTCAGGCTGATTAGAGATTGACGCCGCACGTACTTGACGAACAGGATGTGAGGTAGATGCCGTGCCCGTATCTGCGTCAGCAAGATATGAATGGTCTTGGTGAATGTTCATGTTGGAAGATGTCACGTACCGTTTGAATGCATTCTTCGTTCCTTGAAAGCTACCTTAGCGGAGAACGGGCAGGGAGACGTAAAAAGCTTACCACACTTGCTCACGGCGAGCGAGGTGCGTAGGATTGAGCAAAGAGAACATCGTTTGTGACAACACAGGAGTACAGTGGATGGAGATTCTCCTAGCATACATGCGCGATTTGTGCCATGAAAAAGAAGCTTCTCGTTTCCTAGTCTATCTTCGGCATGTATGGAGGCTTGCACTTCGGTTCTGAAAGAGAGTTCAACAACACAGTAAGCCAAAATATCTGGAGAGAATCAATACCTGTAGTTGAGGTACGGACGCAGAGCATGTTCTGGCCATTGGACCTCGAATATGAACTGGACTTCAGGCCGGTATTTTTCGCAGCGCTTCCAACTCTTTGCGAAGAGCTGCTCTTCTATTGCGGCAGACATGTTAGCATCTTACTTTCAACCTCCATAAGTGAACACGTACTCTCAACAAAGGTGGGACTACTCCTTTTAACTTGGACCAGCCGAGGACGAGGATTTATTGGGTTTTTGAGAGAGACCTCGTCAACATGCGCTCGCTCCTGCTTGTGAAAAGCGAACATTTCCTCGTAAATCCGGTTGACCATGTCGTTTGAAAGCAGGAGAGAAGCGAGAGTTATATAACTTGTGAAAAACACGCGTCATAGCCCCTGCCTGTGGCATTTAGCGCCGTACAGCCCTTGTACTATAGCCCAAGACCCTGTCCGCGTGTCCGCGCCGCACAGCTGTCTGGAACCTCAAACTCCATCGTCGTGGCATCACTATCAATAGTGTAGAGTCGTGAAGCACGACACCGGTCCCCGCTGCACGAACGTCTGCTTCGCCTGACACCTCGGGTAGGATTGGCTGTGCGTATCAGCAAATGCTTCCATCATGCTGTCTGTGTGAGCGAGTGGCCGCTTAGTGCCCAGGGTCGCAGCTAAGTGAAAGACCAGACGGAGGCTGAAAGCGCACAGTATTGCTCTTCATCATCTCCTTTGTGAGTGTGACACTGTTTGACCATAAAGTTATTGTTCGCAAGTGCGAGGATCTGGAGCAGGAATGCACTCGTTTGGGTACTCTAAGCCCGAGTCCTGGACAAGACTGGTTGGTTCTGGGAAGATGACGGCAAGGTTACGGTGAAATGTACACAGCGAGACCTTGCGGACGGCGGCCCCCAAGCCCGAGCCGGTTGAAGACAAGTTTTTTCTCACCTGAGACACCTGCTTAGTGCCGTATACGTGGAATGCTTGCCTGTAAGTTCTTCTCGTCAATGTTTGAGGTCGTCACTTCAAAGTTAAGTGGTTGGCACCAGCGGTATAACACGCGAAGGGCCACATCCGTGGCAACACCCGCTACGGCACCACCCGAATTGGTCCTGCTAATGAATAAACTTATGATATAGTAGATTGGCAGTACTTCGACGTCGGAATGGAAAATAGTCCATGCACTAGGAGGGTCACCAGAATGCAATCCTGCTTCGAGCAACTGCATGGAGGGCTGGGATCAAACGGGCGCCGCAGGCAAGGTCCAGTGTCCAGCGTCCGGTGCGCGGTGGCTGCGTCGCGCTCGAGCGGTGTCCATATATGGAAAGTCGCGGCTCAAGCTTCAAGTAGCGCTGTAGCTTACCATGCTTGCACGATCTCATCTGCTCAGCTTCTACAGCCTATCTGGCCTCCTCTCTGTCATTCTGGGACAGCTCCCCTTCACCTGTGGTGTGTGTACATCGCATCCGATGCGTCCAATACCCCCGATATGGCCTCGACGTGGTTGTACAACCCGGTAAGTTGATCTTCTCGTTCGGCCTTGACTGACTTTTCTAGGTCGCGTTTTCAGCCATCCTCGTCGACGCGGCTCATTCGGGTGGTGTAGAGGATGCTTAGGATGATGCTTAGGTGGTTTGGATGGCCTGGGTACGTTGCGCTTCGTCCATTTGTGCCGTTCTTGCTGATGTGCTTCTTCCGTAGCTAGCGACTTCGTTTTGACTCGTTTCGAGTCGCAACGCGCGTCGCATGCTGCGCCCTCCACCCGGGACCTCCTACCATCCATTCCATCACTATCCCCGTCATTTTCGTGCTCCAGATCGCTCTCAACGCTTCTCAACAATTCGAGATCGCCTTCGTGGGCTCCTGGCGCTTTATGTTGAATCAACGCATTCGTGTCGTCGATGTGCCGCTCCGGATCGGTTTGAGGATTAATATTCATTATATCACAGTCGATATCAGCTGAAGCAGCTACAGCAGTATTTGGCCTGGATTACAGCTCTGTCGAACACAGACGCTGAATGGCTCATTAATGCCACGCGAGTCGAAACGATGCAACGATCAACGCTATCATCAAAACGGCCAACGACAGTAGAACCGTTAAGACGTATGATGGAGGAAAGCAAGTGATGCGAAGTCACGGTCCTACGAGCCTGAGACAGACAGACAAAGCGCGATCACACAAACCCCAAATCAATCGAAATCGTAAACAAGAATAAACATAAAGAGCGATCTGTTCATCGTGGTCGTCACTGCACCCCAAAACCCTCTACTACCGTAGCGGGGATTAGGGCGCCGCCACCAGGGCCGCTGAGCTTGGCACGCCTGCAGCCTCGTTCATACCGAGACATTACGTCCGCGATTATCATAACTAATGGTCGTCAACGATGTCTTCCACGCTTGGAGCTTCCTCGTAACATTCTTGCGAGCAAGTGTAAGGTAGACCCTCGTACGTCTGATCCAGTGCTAAATCTACCTCTAGGACCACTCAGGAGTCAGGATTAATTATGATCGATGAGCTTCTGGCCCAGAGTTTTTGCCAGGCCAACTCTGCGCCAGTTGCTATGCTCCGTGTATCTTTCCAAACCCACCATACGGGTCATGGACGCGGTCGCCATGACCATGAGGTATGTTCGCACATTTCTGGGAAACACTCTCGGCTTTTCATCGGCGGGCATTGCGACAAACAACCTCAGAAAGCTCATAGAACTCGGCTAGGTTAAACTTTCCAGGCGACGAAGGCAGAACCTGGATGGTACCATAGAGCGTGTGACATTGCCCTGAAATTACGAATCCATGGGCTGCGTATATACTGCTGCACCGGCCGATCATCCGAATCACGCTCCTTCGCGATGACTACCTGGACGGAGATTGGCACGGCCCCGGGGCGACGTTCATGGCGGCGACCGCTCGGTATTACAGAAACGGCTTGGTACTGGAATGGCGCCTGGAACGGCACAACGGATACTGTGATGCACGTCCATCTCCGCATCACGCGACCGAGGGACGTGGGCATCTATGCCCCGGACAACGTGCGCCGCGCGTGGTCGTCCGTGAAACGACGCTTTCCTCTCATTGCGGCCGAGGTACATGAAGAAGACAGCGGTCTCTCCTTTATTGTTCGCGAACAGGATATCACCTCTCTTCGTGAGGAAGATGTGACCTTTGATACAGTGTCGTCGTTTCGTGACGCTGAACGATTCGTCACCGATAACATAGATGGTCCGCGACCGATATCTTCGAAACTGCTCACTCGAGCATATGTGCTCCGGCGAACGGATCGACCAGAACATTTCCACGTTGTTCTCATCGTCGCTCACTGCATCACGGATGGGTGTTCGACGAGCACTCTTCTTCGATCATTTTTCCAAACACTGGCGACTTCGTTCGATCCGTATCCCACCCCAATCGAGGAGAGACTGCGGATGTATTATTCGATGGAGAGTCGGGTGTTTCCCGATGATATGCCACTCGTGAAACAGAGGTGGAGGCGAGCGATAGGGTACGCTTTTTATGTTGTGCGACGTGCACGACTTTCAGTAAGGAGCTATTTTTTTTCTGAATCAGTATCGCACTGACGTACAGATGGTAGGGCGGACACACGTTGCCTGGAAATTTCACACAAGCAACGGCATCTACGCCTGCAAAGTCGCGCCTTCAGGTGATATCATTCTCACGGGATGTTACCGCGCTTGTCTTCTCTAACTGCCGACGTCATGACGTTACGCTCAATGCTGCATACCACGCATTAAGTCAGGTCGCTCTGTCTCGATTGCTATGCCGCCGGTATCTGAGAGGCGAGATCTCGGAAGAAGAATGGGAATACCGAAAACGCCAGCCAATGCTGTTCATCGGACCGGTCAACCTGCGTCCATACTCGGACGAGTGGTTCCACAATGGGGGGTCCGGGGAAGTAGGAATGAATGCTGGTTTCTACCACCATGTTCTCCCGTTCATGCCGCTGGGTGCGATGACTAGCAAAAACATTGATCACTTGGAACTTGTCGACGGCGCACCTCTTTTCCAGGATCTCATGTCGTTTGACCGATTCTTAATGCGGTGCGAGCGGATGAAGTTGGAGAGCCAGAAATTATTTCAAAATCCCCTATTCCTCGAAATATGTGTTGCGACACACAACGATACACTGGAAACGAATGCGAGGAGAGCGGCGGCATGGCGTCGGGCTGGAGAGCGGGTCATGCCTAGTGCCGAGCCCCAACCGCCTATTCCGTTGCAAGCTCCTGGACCCGTACTTACTCAACGGGGCTCGAGTTTGGGAGATGTGAGTGTTGAAATGACGGTCTAAATCTTGCGACGCCGTTTGACGAGCTGGGTGATAGATGGATTACATGATTCCACTCGACTATCCGCTGCCCGCCCGCCACCAGCTTTCCCCGCTTTCCCCATCCCCTCACCCCCATCGTGCGGGATATCCCGTGTGCGCAGTTCCCGACGACGTTGTGTCGGAGTGCGAAACCCCACGGCTACACGTTGAATACTGGCAGACGCATATCCGTGGACGGCCGGGGGACATTTACTTGGGCGCGATAACCTCCCGGAAACAGCTTCAGTACTTCTTGTTCTATGACGAGAACGTACATAGTACAGAAATTATACGGGAGTTGATGGGAGAAATAAAGGAGGCAACGTTGTGGTATTTGGGACGACCGCAACAGGCAGTCGCTACGAAAACGAAAAGCAAACTATAGCGTTCTCTTTGACCATTGGCTCTTCTTATGATATCAAAAGCACATATAGCGAAAGACAGGCAAGGGTGTATGGAATTTTTCCTACAGAAGTAGAGTTTAGCACATTTATTCTACGGCGCTCAATTCTTCCTACTACTTTGCTCTGTAGCTACCAACGTGTCTCCGAAAACATCATCAATTAGTACGCGGCACATGTTTCTTATTCCCAAACTATCCAGTTGAAACATTCAAGCCGTCTGGATGGCAATACGATGAGGCAGCGGCTCGCTGTTGTCGACATCGTCGACCACGACTCGAAGTTGCCGTATTCTTTCTAGATGTATTTCATCAAGATGTCCTTACTCCCGGGGCGACCGCTGTTTGAAATTGGCCCCGACCGACCATCGTTCGCGCTGCAATAACAACTACATCTAGTAGTCAACTTAAAGCGCGATGGTATTCGCTCGAATCCTCGACTTGTGCAGTTCAGCAGAGCACCCCAGCCGGCAGCAAGGACACAGCTGTCCCTCACAAAATATAATGTCCCATGCCTGATCCGGTTCCTTACGACCTGACACCAGAACCGAGTGGCACGCCTTTTGAAAACGGTCGCCTGCATACGAGGCATGTACACAAACAAATAAAGAGCTCGTACACCTAAACTAAATCAGAGTCACTGAGAAGTTTCTCTTCTTCATTCGGGCTTCTTTCCAGGATCTGAGGTTCATCTTGTGCAAGTCCCTGTAAAACATGGATGAAACATGGATACAAGGTTAGTAATCCGATGTTGCCTACCGTTTTCGATAACCAATCTAATCTCTGTGGTCCGCAATAAGACGACAGGGTGTTGGCTTCAGAGGCTTGTTCCTCGCCTTGACCTTGTTTTGGTGCGCAAAATGGTTGTAAGGAAGCCATGTACTGCCAGACATCCTGGGTGATGGCGGGTGGGTGACCTCTGCCAAAATCCTGACTTGCAAGTATTGTTGCATTCGTGTAAACAAGATCAAGTGCATAAACAATCATGAGCACCAGAACGAGCATGACGACGACGGTCAGGTTCGTTAGTCTTGGCACTGATGACAACACGACATCGATATTAACCATCCATGCCTATGACGAGCATATGGAAAAGGCGACATACATGGTCTATGTGCGTTCATGACGAGGGAGGAACAATAAAGTGTGAGTGGCCAGATGTACGACGTGTGGAATACGAAACGCCAAACGACAGGGCACGACCCATAGTCTTGGGTGGAAGTGAGCATGCCGAAAAAAAGGGTGATGGTGGACAAGGACGATATGATACCGAAAACTTGTGCAGGGTGTAACACCTCTTGGCGTGAATCGAAGCCCATACCTAGCGAAAGGATCACGATACTATGGATGAAGACCGCCAAGAGTAAATGATCTAAGAAAAAGAAAAAGCGCTCGAGGAGTGTGGAAGGTTCCATCGATTCCTCTGCGTTGGCGGTTGGATTCGAGCTGGTTGTTGGCAGTGACATGGGAGGGCTAACAGGGGCTAACTACCCGAGTGGCAAAATAGGGACGCCCACTGATTACGGCGTGATTGACTTGTATAGGTTCATTCGCAATGTAAATTGAACACCAGCCTGAACACGGCCCCCACGGTGTACAACACGTCCCTCTCGAGCTGCCTTGCCGCTAATATGTGATATATCATGTTCCGATTTGATAGGCTGCTCGTCGTACAACCATAGAACCTCCCCTTTCGCGCGTCTACAGCTCCGAGTCCCCATCCTCATCCTCCCAATCCACGCTCTCCAGTGCCTTATCCCCTTCGTCATACAACCGATCTAACCCTGTCAACGCCTCCAAATATCCCGTCTCGTTGAACGCCCTCAACAGCATCGCGAACCCCTCCGATTCGTACGCCCTCAACACGGTCTCGCAGCAGCCCGTACACCGGTCGTACGCAGCGCCGGTGATTAGAAGCGTACGGAACTGGGCGAGGAAGCCTCGAAGTTGGTGGGGGACGAGGCCGAGGACACTGGTGGGTGTGGAGGTGCCGGCGTCGGCGGTGGTGGACGATTGGGTTTGGGGTGGTGGGGGCGGAGCGTGAAGGCTATGTGGTGTGAGCGACGTGAGATGACGAAGGGAGACGGTCGGAATAGGGCTCACCCGTCCGGATGTTGCAGGAGCGACATGAGCAACTCGACGGCGGTCGACGACGCGATCGAGGCGAGGCCTGGTCGAGTAACGGTGCACATCTGGTCGAGCGTACGGTCGGTGAGGGACTGCGGAAATGTAAACATGTTCAGCGAGGCGCATACACAAGAATGAAATGGGAAAGACACTCACGTCTGCAGGCGCGACGATATCGTTACAATAATAGCATCCCAATCGCTGACCGTTGGGATTGGAATTATTTGACGCAGTGGCGCGGGCACCATGCCGCATCACGAGGTACGTATCGAACCCCAACGCAGCGTTCAAGACGATCTGTCGTATCGTCGGTGTGTCATCCAATCTAATCACTTACCAAGCAAAATATCTGGACATACCTTGCCCTTTGCCGCGCCCAACACCGTCGGCAACCACCGACTCTCGCGTGAATCCATGAGCAAAAACACCGCGTCGTGCGTATCGAACAGCGCTTCGAGCTGCTCGACGTCTTTCTGCGCCTGTGCGACCGAGGCAGGGGGTATTGGGTGTCCAGGCATGGGTATCGAAAGCTGGTAACCTGTCGCGTTCTGTGGTAGCATGGGGTCCGTCCGTATATATGTATGCGTCACATGACAGAAAATGGAAACGCACGACGCCCGGAAAGATCTTTTTCAGTCGGTTGGCTGCACAGGCCGCTTTGGGTTTACCCCCGTTGAGACAGTCTTCGAATTCAAAGAGGGGCTGGCGTACGGGGTTGGAGAAGGAGATGCGGGAGGAGTCGACGAACGTAATCGTGCGGACACCCCAACCCTGAGATCGCAAGCGTGAGGGGGTGCGCGATGGTGTGTGAGAGAGAGTTCCAGATGCACGCACCATGAGTGTACGCGCGACGTAGCACCCGAGTGTTCCAGCGCCAAGGAGAAGACACCTTGTCGAGGCAACCTTTTCAAGGTCGAGTGCAGGGAGAATGCGCCACCGCATGAGTTTCAAATTCAAATCAACGGCTTGGTCGGCGAGCCTGTCACAAAGCAACGACGCATGAGCGACACGTCGGGAAACGTACGACAAAAAATCAAGGGCTACCTCGTCGGATCCATCATGGGGGCCAAGTCTGCCATACGCGCGCTGAGTTTGTTTGTCATCGGATGGCGTTCCCAGCCGAGCGCGGTGGGCTTGGTGGTGGGGTCACCACTGCCTGCGTGCGACACAATGCCAAAACGGGATTTCCACGACTTTCCGGGCGTAGGGAGGTCGCCGTCGCGCCAGCAGAGCACGCGGATGGAGGTGGTGTGGGATGGGTAGAGGGCGAGGAAGTAGGCGAGGAGGTTGCGGAGTGGCCAGCCTGGGTTCTCGGGCGAGGCAGAGGGGTCGAGGAAGCCGATAAAGATCTACTCAAGGCATACTGGGTGTATGGATGAGTAAATGTGAGTGGGAGACTCACGGATTGGGAATTGGTGCTTGTGAGGAGCGCGTCGGCTTGGTCGATCGCGTGTACCTCTGCCGCGTCCCCGGCGAGCTTGACGACGAAATACGGTTCCGTCTCTGTACGGAGCGCGTTGAACATCGACGTGAGCTATGCCGGCGGTTAAATGGGTGTATACACGTGCGCAAGAGGTCATTACCTGTGCTGAGCTGAGCTGCTCTTCAACGGCCTTCCAGCCGTTCTCTGCGATCTCCCAGGCGGGCTTGGCGACGAACGCGGGGAACGCAAACCAGTAGTAATATTGATATTTCTTGAGGTCAGCAAAAGTGATCAGGAGGAATTGATTGAGTTTCGAGGCGTCTTTGTGTTTGATGATGCTCGTCCACATCTGGATGTGTGCGGATGAGGGACGCGATGGAGTGATTGAAAAGGTGATGGGCGCACCTCGTCAGCGACGGCGT
This sequence comes from Boletus pseudo-olivaceus, assembly GCA_038092955.1. Classification (NCBI taxonomy): domain Eukaryota; kingdom Fungi; phylum Basidiomycota; class Agaricomycetes; order Boletales; family Boletaceae; genus Boletus; species Boletus pseudo-olivaceus. The sequence continues at coordinate 44,676 of JBBPRI010000098.1, read as the reverse complement.
TGAAGAGGGCAGCCTTATCGGCAGCCTTGAAGTCTTCGATTGTGTTGTAGTTCTTGAACACGCCACGGGCCGAGACGGACAAGGGAGGGATGCTGTATCGATAGTGAGCAGGATCGATCGGTAGCGATGGGGACGTACGTGGGTGTTTCCACGAAGGCGTCTGCGCCGAGAGAGAGATTGCATCCTAGTGAGACGTCCTGGCCGGTTTCGCGGTCTCTGATGGAACGACCGACAGAATACGAGGCGGAGAGGGGAAGTGACTCTTCGGAGAGACGGAGAACGTCGATCTTGAGTCTTGTGAGTTCATGCCAGAAGGCGGGCTGGACGAGGGACGCAAAGGGGGCAAACTGGACGACGGGCATGTCGTGCAGACAAGTAGATGGTGGTGAACTTCAGAGTGGTCGCCACACAAGCTCGAAAAGGAAGTAGCGTGTATGGTGCTATATTCATGTGTGTCGGAGCATAACAATAGTACTAGTGTAACCTAGTACGACACTCATGCCTTGGCAGTCTTTGCCAGGGCCTTGCGAACGACGTCTCTTCTCGCCTTTTTTGCCAACATGACCTCGAAACGTGCAAAGTCATTCAACGAGCGCCGTTTCTGGATGGCAGTACGCTTCTTTGCCCATGCCGAGTTTTCCCACTTGGCGATGGTGCCCTCTTTTTCGAGTTGTTTGCGGATGACGCCCGAGCCAGCACTGCGGGGGAGCTTGGTGAGACGGAGCGGGGTGAGGGAGAGATGGCGGTAGGGGAAGGATTGCCGGGGGACAGAGGTAGTGGGGCCATCGATTATTGCCTGGGAAGGCATGAGCGAGGAAAATGAGGTAGAAGACGGCTAGTTACCCGGTTGTGGTCGATGATTTCGGCGATGACAGCGATTTTGCCGGTGGAGGGGCCAGCGTTGAGGAGGACAACTGGGATGGGTGAGCACACAAAAGTAACCACAGGGGAACGCGGCAGACCTCGTCCGACCTCGACGAAGCGTTGAAAGTTGGATTCCTGCGAGTCGTGTCAACACATCCGAACACAGCGTGGTCCATCCAGCCCGTCAGGCTACCTCCAACACACAGAGGACATGGCGAGGAGAGTGGAGGGTAAAGCGAGAGACTCACAGACATGGGTTGAGGATGGGCGGGTCCGTCGCCGTCGTTGATTGGGATGTCAAGCGAGTACACTCACTGGCAGCAGCGGTCTGGGGTGCACCAAACAGGCGACAATAATGACGTGATTAGGATGAGGTCAGCGAAGGGGAACGCGGGAATGCTACGGGACGACGACGACGACAACTTCCTTCATTTCTGCCATGGACTCGGAGGAGTCGTTCGCGCGACTGGTGTACAGCGCCAATCCCGCCGCGAACAACCGATCCGTGAATTATCCACCAACGTCGAATGCGATCGACCCGTTTTTCGACGACGACGACGACGGGGACCTCCTCGATTCCCCCCATCCGCCAGCCAATCTCCTCTTCCCGACGCGCTCCCAAGAAAGTGGTCTTCCCCTCGCCCACGCCGCGGCACCCCCCGCCGGTCTAAACTCCTCTACCATCTCGCTACCCCCGACCGGCCAACCACAGGGCTGGTCAGGGGACGCTTTCCAGGGCAGCGCCTCCTTCCCAGGGGTGCCGGCCAACCCCAATGTGAACACCTCGAGTCGGCGCAGACGCAAGAAATGGAAATGGCCATGGGACAAGGAGGTCGTGCTCACCGGCGAGCGTGTGATTGCACTCAATAACCCCCTCATGAACGACGACTTTGGCGCCAACTTTGTCTCCACCAGCAAGTACAACGCAGTCACTTTTCTACCCAAGTTTCTCAAGGGTAACTCCCTCCAACATCACACACACATCTTGGAACTCACATGTGTCCACAGAGCAATTCTCCAAATACGCCAATGTATTCTTCCTCTTCACTGCCTGCATTCAGCAGATACCAAACGTATCACCCACAAACCAGTACACCACCATTGCGCCACTCGTCGTCGTCCTCCTTGCTTCTGCTTTCAAGGAAGTCCAAGAAGACCTCGTCAGTCCCTCCCTTGCTTCCCCTGATCTGCCTTCATTGCCTTCTAGAAACGACACCGATCCGACTCGGAGCTCAACGCCCGCTTTGCAAAGGCTCTCTCCCAATCCTCTACCTTTGAACTACGAAAATGGAAGGACATCCGCGTCGGAGACATCGTCCGCGTCGAGTCCGACGAGTTCATCCCTGCTGATCTCGTACTCGTCTCCTCATCTGAACCAGAGGGTCTCTGTTTCATCGAAACTTCCAACCTCGACGGGTACGTCTTGTTCCATTTTTGATGCGCTTCATTTCACGCCCTCCCAGTGAAACCAATCTCAAAATCAAACAAGCATCCCCTTCTACCGCCTCACTTACCTCTCCTTCCCTCGCTGCATCCCTTCACGGCTCCCTCCGATCTGAACAACCCAACAATTCCCTGTACACTTATGAAGGAACTCTGGATCTCCTCTCCGATGCAGGCGTCCCTCGCCAAATTCCCCTCGGTCCAGACCAAATGCTCTTGCGCGGTGCACAATTGCGAAATACCCCTTGGATATATGGTATCGCTGTATTCACCGGTCACGAAACAAAGCTTATGCGGAACGCCACGTGAGTCTCCAGAGTCCTCCCCTTGACTGCGTCCATGTAAACCTTGGCCTATCATAGGGCTGCGCCGATCAAGCGGACCGCAGTAGAGAAGCAGGTCAATGTGCATATCATCTTCCTCTTCGGCTTTCTCCTTGCATTGTCTATCGGATCCACGATTGGTGCGAGCATCCACACGGTGAGTGGTTTGCTAACGTGTCACCGCTATCGTTCACCGGTCGATTCAGTGGTTTCTCTCCAGTTCACAGTGGTACCTCTTTGAATCCAACACATTTTCGGGTAAAGGTTAGTCGCCTTCCTTTCTTCTGGTGCCGTCTTGTTCTGATCGGAATACAACTACCAGCCAAGATGTTTGTAGAAGGTCTTACGCGTGATTCACCTTCTGATCGACCCAAACTAACTTGATCACGACAGACATCCTCACGTTTATAATCCTCTACAACAATCTCATCCCCATCTCCCTCATCGTCACTATGGAAGTCGTCAAGTTCCAACAAGCAGCACTCATCAACTCGGACCTCGACATGTACTACGCCCGCACCGACACTCCCGCCCTCTGCCGCACCTCCTCCCTCGTCGAAGAGCTCGGGCAGATCGAGTTCATTTTTTCAGACAAGACCGGCACCTTGACGCGGAACGAGATGGAGTTCAAACGTGCGAGCATTGGTGGCGTGGTGTATGCCGAGGAGGTGGACGAGAGTCGGAAGGCGGGCGCGGAGCAGGACGGGGAGGGCGTCAAGGAGAGTTGGCGGACGTTTAATGATTTGAAGCGAGTGCTTGAGGGGACGGCGACCCCCACGTCAAGTTCGGCAACGTACGTGGCCTCCGCCATGTCCTCGGGCAAGGTGTCCAAGAACCCGTTTGAGGTGGAGGCGATGGCGATGTTGGACGGGGCGGTGGGTACGGCGGTGTTGAGGGAGAGAGAGGTCGCACACGAATTTATGTCGCTCTTGGCGGTGTGCCATACGGTCATTCCGGAGGTGAGAGATGGAAAGACCCATTATCAGGCAAGTAGTCCGGACGAGGCGGCGCTTGTGGCGGGTGCCGAGTTACTGGGGTATCAGTTCCATGTGCGTGGGGCATTCATTCCATCTTTCCGATGTGTTGATCGACTTACGGGATGGGTTGTAGACCCGAAAGCCCAAGTCGGTATTTGTCAACATTCAAGAACAGACAGTCGAGTACGAGGTCTTGAACGTGTGCGAGTTCAATTCGACGCGGAAGCGCATGTCGACGGTCGTGCGTGCACCGGACGGCAAGCTCAAGCTGTTTTGCAAAGGCGCGGACACGGTCATTCTCGAGCGGCTGGGCAAGCATCAGCTATTTACGGAAAAGACGCTCTCACATCTCGAGGTTCGTTCCGCTTTTATTGCCCTCTTCCTTCTTTATTTCCTATTCTGACCAACGACGACAGGACTACGCCACGGAAGGTCTCCGCACGCTCTGCATCGCCTACCGCGACATTCCCGCCGCCGAATATATGCAATGGGCCACCATCTATGCCCAAGCTGCCGCCACTATCAATGGGCGTGGCGAAGCGCTCGACCAAGCCGCCGAGTTGATCGAAAAAGACATGTTTTTACTCGGGGCAACGGCGATCGAGGACAAGCTGCAGGACGGGGTTCCGGATACGATACATACGTTGCAGATGGCGGGGATCAAGATTTGGGTGTTGACAGGGGATCGACAGGAGACGGCGATTAATATCGGGATGAGTTGTCGGTTGATTGGGGAGAGCATGAATTTGGTGCGTCGTCGTTTCGTTTTTTGGGGGGTATTTGTTGATGGAGGTTGCGGTAGGTGATTGTCAACGAAGAGACGGCGCATGAGACGGCCGAGTTCATTTCGAAACGACTAAGTGCGATCAAGAATCAGAGGAATAGTGGGGAGCAGGAAGATTTGGCGTTGATTATTGGTCAGTCGCGACGCTTTCTTCTGGTTCAAGGGAGGCGTTGAGGCTCATCACGTGCGATGTAGATGGCAAGAGTCTGACATTTGCGCTCGAAAAAGAGGTGTCTAAGTCGTTTTTGGAGTTGGCGTTGTTGTGTAAAGCGGTCATTTGCTGTGCGTTGTGCTCCTGTCTTGATGCGTCGTCAAGGGTTCTCTGATGACGCCCATACTTTTTCTGCGTAGGTCGAGTGTCGCCGTTGCAAAAGGCGCTCGTGGTCAAGCTCGTCAAGAAGAACCAGAACTCGATCTTACTTGCGATCGGGGACGGTGCGAATGATGTGAGTATGATCCAGGCGGCGCATGTTGGAGTGGGCATTTCGGGCGTCGAGGTGGGTCTTGTTTGAATGGTGGGTCGTCGTGATGTTTGGATGTTCAACATTTTGCGCCAGGGTCTCCAAGCAGCACGTTCGGCCGACATTGCAATCTCGCAGTTTCGATATCTGAAAAAGTTGCTGCTCGTGCATGGCGCGTGGAGTTATCAACGGCTGTCCAAGCTCATTCTCTGTACGTCGACGCAACATTTTCTGTTCTTCGAGATATGGATTGATATGGGGTTTAGATTCGTTTTACAAAAATATTACGCTTTACATGACGCAGTTTTGGGTACGCCTCCGCCGCTGCTGACGTTCCGGTTCTCACTGACGGCTACGCGCTACAGTATTCTTTCTTCAATAACTTTTCGGGGCAGATCGCCTATGAATCCTGGACGATCTCGTTTTACAACGTCATTTTTACTGTCCTCCCACCGCTCGTGATCGGGGTCTTTGATCAGTTCGTGTCGGCGCGGGTGTTGGATCGGTATCCACAGCTGTATTCGCTTGGACAGAAAAATGTGTTTTTCACCAAGACGGCGTTTTGGTTATGGATCGGGAACGCGCTGTATCATAGTCTGGTGAGAATTTTTTTTGGCATGTGTGTATGCGGGTGGTGAGCGTCGGGGCTGATGCAACGACGACAGATTCTGTTTGGCTTCTCGGTCGTTCTTTTTTGGGGTGATTTGAAGCAAACGACGGGGTTGGATTCGGGGCATTGGTTCTGGGGCACGGCGTTGTATCTCGCTGTGTTGTTGACCGTGCTCGGCAAGGCTGCATTGATCTCGGAGTGCGTCCTGATTTCTCGACGTCGTTCCATTGTACCCTCTACTGACGAGATGCTCCTTTCAAGTTTGTGGACCAAGTACACCGTCGCTGCCATCCCAGGCTCGTTCGTGTTCACGATGATCTTCCTCCCGCTATACGCCCTCGTCGCCCCTGCGCTCGGTTTCTCGACCGAATACGCCGGGCTCGTACCACGTCTCTGGACGGACGCCGTGTTTTACTTTATGCTCCTCCTCTTACCGATCGTCTGTCTCGCGCGAGACCTCGCGTGGAAATACTATCGACGGACGTACTATCCCCGACCGTACCACATTGCGCAAGAGCTACAAAAGTACAACATTCCGGATTACCGACCACGGCAGGAACAATTCCAAAAAGCGATCAAGAAAGTTCGGGCTGTACAACGGATGCGGCGGAATCGCGGATTTGCGTTTAGTCAGACGGAAGGTGGCGAGAGTGGTGGGAGTGGTGGGGTGGGGAGGTTGGATCAGACGAGGGTGATTCGGGCGTATGATACGTCGGGGGGTGCGAAGCCGTCGGGATATTGACGGAGTGTATGGGGGGATGTGTGTGCTTCATCTTTCGCGGTTAGATGGACTTTTTTTGTATTGCTTATCCTAGCTTCCTTTATTGTCTAAGTCTCTCTGGGACTTGGTTCCGTGTTGGACATAGATACCTGTGGCCCGCGTGCCGACGATTGTACTAATACCTACTACTAGATAAAGAACGACTCGGTCGTTCCACGACCATCAGCATCGAAGCTCGAATAAAAAGTGAAGGTCCTGCCAGGGTTCGAACCTGGGTTTTGGGAACATCCCCTTCTACCGAATTCACTCAGTCAGTCGCGAGTCAAAATCCCAAGTGATAAACCACTACACTACAGGACCGTCGATGCCACTCGCCACACAACAACAGCCTGCAAGGATCCGAGAGAACGACTTTGTTGTATGATATAGAAGACCCCAAACGCAAACATCGAGATGACGACTACAATATACTCTTTCGTACTTATCCCCGAGCTACGACCTTTGGTTGCCAGGCGTTGATTTTCGGCACGGCCGTGTTGTATGGCCGGTACGCGCCCCGTGTCCCGGTCAAGTTTTCAACCCATGGCTGTTCGTTGAAGACATGTAAACGGGCGTGACGATAGAAGAAAAGGACTAGCAAGGACTCACTGCCTTCCACGACGGAGAAGCATTCTTCACAACCTCGTCTTCTGTCGGTGGAAGTTGTCGGATGTGCTGGAGCCACGAATGCCATTCGGGAGGGACCTGCGTTGCATTGTTGAAGTGCTGCGCAAAATCGACCCATCTATGACGACCTGGGTCGAGGGGGCAGTGAGCAGGGAGTCTTACGAGTGTACTCGCGCTGGGAACGTACCTGGAACTTCGTCGTCGGGGTTCAGGTTCTCAAAGTACCGATTGCCGAACCTGGCCGAACGGTCTGGTTAGTAGTTTGCGCGTAGATGGTTGCTGCGGGGGGCGACGTACTGGTCGGTTCCGATGAGGGTGCCAGCTTTGGCATCACCAATGTACTGCATCTGATGCCACCATTGCTTTATGCCCGTTCTGCGGATATTTCGGATGTACCGAGCGAAGGACACCATGATGGTGTTTGAAGTCTAGAGCAATGTTTGCATATATTTGGCCCAACCCATTAGCACCCGTATGTCGCCGGCATCTAGATAGTATGATCGTGTCCCGCGTAGAGTCTCACACTGCACCGCTGACATTGTTCTCATCCTACTATCACCATGTCTACGACTTCTACCGCTGACGACCCCAGTCCTGAAACGACCAGCTCACCGGCGCTTCCTGCATCATTGCATTACGCTGTTACCCATGTGTTTCTTCCTGTCCAGCTTCCCCGCGACACCGACTATACCCTTGAGAACGATCTTTCACTGGCTCGTGCAGTGTGCGCTGCTGCCCATGCTTATGGCGCACGCGCCCTCGGAACCTCCGAGCCTTGCTGGAATCGCATCACACGGATGCTAGACAACTTGCAAGCCACCGTCCAGTCTGAACACCTCGACAGAGACCATGTCATCTCCCAGCTATGCGGGATGCAAACAGGAGGTACATTCGCGGGATCCTTATTGATCCCATGATGCTGACACTCTACAGACATTGTTGCGTTTTTCATCCGACCTCAAAATGCAGCGATTATCCTTACGAAGCGGGAGAACCGTACGCTGTTCGAGTCGTTCGAGGTATCCCCAAGCAGTGATGCTGTAAAGACAACCGGGGGGTCCTTGATATGCTCGTATCCTGGGTCGGCCATCGAGACGCCGAACGAGGTGTTTGACGATGGGAACTTTCAATCCGAACTCGCTAATTTTCTATCTCGCCCCAGCGCAGTCGACCCGGATTTTCCTCCCCCTACTCCCACTCCGCAATATATCACTGCACTGCTGACTGGCATTTTGCGGTGTGTTGGTGGCGCTGCTGACGTTCCTCGCATCACCAAACATATTCGTGACAATGTTGGCCAGTGGCCGATCAAGCATACCGACGACAGCGGCGATTGGCGTCGTTCGTCTCTTTGGCTTCTCATCAGGGTCGCAATACAGATGTCCGTTGATCGTTCTCCTCTTGGTCGCACCTCCTACAAGAGATTCATGTTATTCTTCATATGCACCCTTGCGAGGGATCCAAACAACACAAAGCTTTCCAGCGATCAGCTTCATTTGATGTCGTCTAAAATTTTCCGACGTTTAAGCAAGCTTGGGGCCTCTATCCCCGACAGACTCTCTGAGATGGCGCTGAAGACATGTGCTTGTCTCCGAGAGATTCTTGATGCCAGGTGGAAGCAGCTGAGCGCCCGCACATCCCCATTCCGGAATCCTTCCCAGGAGGAACTCAGACGAGACACGCAGCTCTCCCGCCTGGATAGCTATGAATACATTCGCAACGCTCTCGCAAATCATCCCCACGAACCCCTCGATACTGCTTTCCATCCCAGTCATCGTCGCCGTGGCACTATTGATGATTTCTTGTCATCGAATGGGTCTTTTTTTGATGAGGCATATGATTCCGACCCTGACGTTACTCTCTATGATGTCGAGCAATCGGTTGAGCAGGGCATTGACGGTTGGTGTGCCTTGATCACGAATGTGGGCGAGGCGTGCGCAGAGCTCGAGATCCTGATGGATAAATACACGATAAAAGCTACCACTGGCAGTCGAGCGAACGCTAATCCCCATGCTCGCCGACTACTCCCCTGGAATTCCGATAACTTTCCTGGAAAGGCTGCTCCTGCGCAAGACAACAAGCTTCCATCGCCTTTCTCGTGTGTACCAGTACCTTTCTGTGCGCCAGTCTCAGTCGCGTCCGGGATGGTCGGTGCTTTCAAATGAATTCACCGAAGACAGTTTCCCTGTCCGTTATTATGACAAGTCCCCGCATCTTCAGCAGCTCAAAGCTCGGATCGAACAAGACGCGATGGTTGCCGGATGTGTTGACCTGCAGCGAGAAGCTGTCAGTCTCGCACACACCCATGATGGATCCAAAGAAAATCAACAGCAGCTCTCTGGGCAACGGCTAGCTGAGGGCCCAGAGGCTTCCCAATCACCATTGCCTGCCTCGGCATTACACGCCAGGGTCGTATTATTTGAACTACAGTGCCCGGCGTACCTTCGTATCTGGCGTTCTGTTGCTCCCCGCATTCTGCACTACTTCCGCCTTTCCATCTATGACACCAATGACTTCATTGCAGAGAAAGAAGACAATCTCCTTGCACATGCTCCTGCATGGCAGTCTCACTTTGTCCATCGCGAAGGGCCACCCCTCTCCTTCCAGATTCACTTCGCCTGTTTTCATCCAGGGGGCTCGCAATCTCGAAATAGTCCGACATTACGTTACGTGATCCAACATCCCCCACTCGAGTCCCTTGCAGGGTCCTGTCTCTCAATATGTCGGGCACTATGGCACCCCACTGATCTGCAGCTTTCATTGGGGTTCGCATACAGGCTTGGAGACCAAAGTTATGTGAATTTCACCTCTCACACGTCCAACGACGTCTTGGCTGCTCAAGAGGACTGTCCCGAGGGTCTCTCTCTCGATGAATTCATTACGTTTGGACACTTGCGGAGCGGTGGCTCACTCCAGTGGCTCAACATCCTGAGGGGGATGCGCAGTAGAACTCTCAACCTCCATCGTCACGAAGTTCATTCCCTCTTCGCCCAGGCGGCCTTTCAAGCTGGACCGCTCGATTTGAATACAGGGGTGTGGGTCTGGCACAAAGAGCTTCAAGAACCATCGTTTTGTGATGCCCTTCTGGACGAACTCGAGAGCTTGTTCATGGATGTCGGAGCTAGCTTGATCGATGGCGTGATGATGAATACCATTTCTTTGTTGCTCACTCGTGTGCTTGCGTCGAGCCCCAGCGAACGCGTCTCGTCGCGAGGGTGCGCACTGCTTCGGACCGTGCGCAGAAAAACGTTCAACTGGGTGCAAGAGCTATCATATAACCTGACAAAGGCACCTATGGATTACGAACGCGAAGATCGCTTGGTGGACATGGCTGCCACTTGTCGAAGCACGTTTGATGTTGGCCCTGCCACTTTCCGCAAGCTCTTCCATTCAGCAGAGGATGTTGATGTGATACTTTCTTGTGCCCTCTTCATACACGCACTCCGTCCTGGATGTATGTCTAGTTCCTGAATCTCGAACACCCACATAACTCTGCTAACTTCAACTCTCCAGATGTCCATGATTATTATTTACAACTACTCCTTCAACGAGACCGTCGTCTCGCTGTCGCTCTCGTGGGGATCTTGAGGGATGTAATCCTCGTAGATGCCTCAGACTATGGTGTTGACCTTGCAGTTGGCAAAATTTTCCCTAGCCACAAGCCGAGTGCACACAGATGGCAGCAATTGCAGCATCCAAATGCTCACTGGCTTACGTGCAGAACTAATGCGACCGGGGGCCGACCATCGCTAACAGTGCACCTTAACTGGCTTGATGGCGTGCTTCGAGTGGATGGCCAACCACTAGGCGGATTGCTCCATGCGCTTAGGGAATCTCCAGAATACTACCAGATTTTTGATGTGTGTACATGCTGCAGTTTCTGATGTTAATAAGTGTTCCTAACTGCCGTTTGCAGCAAGGTCCCTTTGTAATACCATTCAATCTCCCAGGAATGGAATTCACGACCGTTGCCACAACGTCTGGACACAATGTATGTGCACCCACCCTATGTGACATAATCCTGGTGGTTCAGATACGCGCAGATGCACTTTTCGCGACGGGGTGACAATCTGGTGGTTCGGGTGCAGTGCAATCCAACTAATGAGATCCTCGAGCTGATTCCTTCTGGAACACTGGTGCAAGACCTTCCGCCCGCGCTCATCAAAGATCATGTTCAGTGGTTGAATCTGTCCACAAGGATTATCGAGATACGCCCTCTTCAACGGCTTTGGGAACAATCTTCGGGGAACTGGAGGATCGACTGCACATCCGGACAATATCGTATTTACAGAGATTGTGAGACCCTCGTGGACATCCGAAGCCCAACCTGGACAATGGTTTCGCAGTATTTCGAATGTCTCGACATCGTTGACAAAGACTCAAAGAGCCAGTCCAGAAATATCCTAATCACGACACTCCCCATTGACCCTCTCCAACCCATGCCAGGGCTACAATTGTCTATTGCATTGCCCCACTATGGCTTGTCCTTCTTTGTCAATGAATGGGGAGAACTAGAGTCCTGTGACTTCAAGGACATGGTTTACGACGAGAATCAATCTGTTGAGGCATTGTTTGGTTTAGAGAACCTCCTCGTTCTCCGGCAGCAAACCCACCTTCCGAAGAAACTTGTCCCCAGACGTGTCATCATACCGAGCGGCATTGCAGAAAAGCATGGTGATCATCAGGTTCGAGTTAACACCAAGGACGATACATTCACCGGATTATCGGTGTCATCTTATGGAACATTATATCATACCTACGACGTGGATACCGAACTAGGCTGTTTTGTAGGCAATGGCAGCTTGATGAACATGCAATATCTTGCCCACCTACATGCCGCAACTAGCTGCCATAGGCCAGATCCACTGACGGGAAAAACGGGTGCTCAGGCAGCACTTTGTCTCTTACAGTCGGCTGGATGTCGTTCTCGAGCACGCGGAGTCCCCCGGCCGTACCCCTTGGACTTCAGACCAGTATCCTCAAGTCAACGTCGCACTTTGGGAAATCTCACATAGATTTTACTGGGATCGTGATGTGTATGACAGCAAAAGCGTCGGTACACCAGACAAGCGTGCAGCGCGACGAGCAGCGCATCTACTTCCGGAGAATGCCACTGAACCGACCTCCCTGCCAGAAGACTGCGATGACGTGGACTACTTGACCCCAGAGTCGGACTTGGAACTCGAGGATGTCGTTTTCACTGCAGCATCTGCTGTTCGCCGCTGGTCCCTCAATTGTGTACCCACTATGGATACTATATCGGACTGGGCAAAACTGTGGAACGACAGCATGTGTACAGATACTGTCATTGAATCCTTCCTGTACGACGGCTCGGGAACACAATCGGACCTCGATCTTGTCCAAGCACTGACGATCGACGTACGCGACATCCTGGAGAAGAGGGAGGGAACGCGTCAGCACTTTCAGTTGCTGTTTCTCCTTCCCACAATGGCGTACTGTTCACCATACCATCAGACCGCCTTCCTCTCAATGCTCATAGCGTTCGCTAAGCAACCGCAGTCCTGTTCAGGGAATTTACCGATCCATGCTGACTACAAGGTTTCAGATGGATGTCGTCCCACCCAGTGGGTCTTACGGCGTCATATCTTCAGGTCTCGCCTCCAGGACAGGTGCATGAGTTGGGACTCGGAGAGTGTCGATGCTGCTGTAAAACACTTACTCAAGGATTGGCCATCTGATACCCCTCCGACGGTCCAGTTGGATTCACGTTACTGGGACGTGGCAAGTTTGACGACTGGCCTCCAACCACTGTTCACCAGCTGTTATCGCAACTTCAACCTCAAGGAACGCCTCAAGCGCGACCTCGCAGGACCTGGACTACTACCCGTCCCCTCACGCCCGATCCCGTCTCCGCAACACACCCATAACGAGAACACACCTTTGCAGGTCACGCTCGAGCAGCTGCTTTCAACCCGACCGGCGCCAGAACTACCGCCCCGTAGCGCTTTCCTGCACGACAGCTACAGGAGCAACAAAACATCATCAAATGATCTTCACGCATTGGACCGATTATTCTCCTCTCTTCGGACCGACACTTCAATTAAACGGGCATATATCACTCACCTTGACGCCAGCCCACAACGTGTTCACGAGGAATCTCGAATGACTCACAGAGTGATGGCAGAGACTCTCGTCGGGGCACTTGAGAATCGTTATGCACAGTGCAGAATAAACTACATGGACGCTCTGGCTATTCTTAAACAGAGTCTGGGTCCAATGACTGATCCGCATGAACAAATACTCAATCGATATGACCAGTGGCCGCCGATTACAGCAGATGTGCTTCTGCGATATCTCGCATCCACATCGCCATTCGGCCTCCCTGGACAGTGGAAGAAATGCTTGGTGTCGTTTGCTCTACTCCTTCTGGAGCTTCAGCGTGCCCGGAGATTGCTCCGATTTGCTCTGGACGGTCTCGAGGAAGAGTTTTGGAAGGAGTTGGAGAACGAAGGGTCTGACGAGTGGAATCCTGAAGACTACCCAGATTGGCTGCTGATTCAGGTGCGTTTCTGGTGTCCGAGTGCTTGTCTCCACTAACACTACTCTTTGCCTGTGTCAGATCCAAGGAAATTTTCTCATTCGTCGCGTTCAGGTAGAAACTGCGATGGAAATGATGTCCCCACAATCTGGCGAAAACACTGTAATGCAGGTCAACATGGGCGAAGGGAAATCATCTGTGATCATCCCCATTGCTGCCGCCGCTCTCGCAAACGGCAAACAGCTTGTCCGTGTCATTGTCCCCAAGGCCTTGACAGTCCAAATGTTCGAAACACTTGTAACTCGCCTTGGCAGACTCGCGAACAGGCCGATATACCACCTACCCTTCTCCCGCTCCCCCGAGTTCAGCTACAGAGGCGAGGTGATCAGCCTTCAAGTCGATGATTTACATAAGCTCATGTCTCAATGCTTGGCTGAGCGTGGAATTTTACTTGTCCAGCCTGAGCACGTCGTGTCACTCAAGTTGATGGGCGTTCAGGAGCAGATACGTAAAGGCAAACTTGTCGCCGGCCCAGTACCAAACCTTCAGAAAATGATTTACAAGCACATCACGACAGCATTGTCGTTGAGATCTGTGAGCATAACAATCATGTCTATGACCGCTGATTCAGCTGACTACCTAATTTCAGCTGGCGGGAGGCAGTCTTGTGAGCCACATGTATCGATTGCTGGACCAGTCACCCAACCACGCAAGCGAAAAGGACAATGCTCATGTTGAGCACCACGACGAGCACAGTGGAGATACTCACGGCGCTTCGGACAGCACATCCAAGTGGCTCAGCCTTCAGAAGTGGATCCATTCAAACGTTCGAGATATCCTGGACGAAAGTGACGAGCTCCTTCATCCCCGGTTCCAAATGATCTACACAATCGGCTTCCAGCAACATATAGACGGATACTCTGATCGATGGATGATTGTTCAGCAGGTCCTCCGACTCATGAAGAAGCATGCATATTCCCTTTCAAGACGTGCCCCTGACTCTGTGGAGTATAAATGTGGCCCACCTGGATCGTTTCCCTACTTCCGCATCGCACCAGCATCCCACGTTGGTCGAGACCTGGTGTCATTGATTGTGAAAGACGTGATGGATGGACAGCTTCCCAATTTCAACTTTCAACATCTCTCCGCAGAATTGCATAGTGCAATTCAGAGTTTCATATCTGACGAGAATGTCCTCCAAGTTCCCGATACAGCCAAGACGGTGGAGGAGTACGCTAAGCGGTCTCACCAGAGTTATCTTTGGAATGGACTACTCCTCCTCCGTGGTCTCCTGGCCTCCAACGTCCTCTTGTTTGCTTTTGCTGAGCGAAGATGGCGTGTTGACTATGGCCTTGACTCGTGGTGGGGACTCTTCGACCGTCCCTCAACTTACACAATGCTCGCCATTCCATATCGGGCCAAGGACGTACCAGCGTCCAACACCCAGTTCGGCCACCCAGATATCATCATCGTTCTTACATGCCTATCTTACTACTATCATGGCCTCAGCGAGGAGCAGCTGAGAAATTCCTTTGAGGTTCTGCTAGACCAGGATGACCCGCCCACAGAATACGCACTTTGGGTGAAAGAGTATGATGAGGAGTCATTGCCTGACTCGCTTCAGAAACTCGGCGAGATCAACCTCAAGTCATCGGAGCAATGGGACAATTTCATATTCCCACTTTTTTCTTGCAATCAAGCAACAATTAATTTTTACCTCTCGCAAGTGGTGTTTCCACGGGAAGCGAAAGAATTCCCCTCGAAACTCTCCACGTCTAGTTGGGACTTAGCAGAGAAAAGGGAAAAGGTTATAACCGGTGAGTGAGCACACAGTTCACGTTCAATTCTGTCGCTGAACTAACCGCCAGGATTTTCGGGCACGAACGACGGCCAATGGCTGTTACCCTTGTCCATTGCTCAGCGCGACCTCGATCATGATAAGGGAACCAACGCCAGGGTTCTCGCATATCTTCTTCGGCCCGAAAACGACTCCTACATGGTGACTGACGACCAAGGGAAGGGCAAATTTTGGACCACGGTTGGACTTCTCCAGGTGGTGGCCACGCAACGGCCTGAAATTCGTGTTTTTGCTGGATGTTGGTGCACAGATACTCGATCTTCCCAATCAATCATTGGCGAAAGCATGGCTCGACATCGTCCCCGATACTGCTGGTGCCGTCTATTTCGACGAGCATGACGAATTGATGGTACTCACACGACGTGGCATCGCTCAATCGATGCAATCATCACCACTTTCTGAACAGTTAGACCGTTGTGTTGTATACCTGGATCATGCACACACGAGGGGCACCGACATCAAACTCCCTATCGGGTCACGAGCAGCCGTCACACTAGGTCCCAAGGTCACAAAAGATCATCTGGTGCAAGGTTCGTTTTGACACCGTAATTCGCTCCATGAATCTCACACAGGTTGTAAATTTCAGGTTGTATGCGGATGCGCAAGCTGGGTCATGGCCACTCGGTCATGTTTTTTGTGCCACCTGATATTGATCGGAGCATCCGTGCTATGGCCGGAAAAAAAGATCCGAACACCCGACTCACTACGGTCGACATCTTATGCTGGGCAATACACGAGACCTTGACCGATATGCAGCAGTGGGCTCCTTACTGGGCACAACAGGGCATGAGTCATAAATCGAGATCCAACGCTTGGTCCCGCTTCTGCAAGAATGAGATCGGGCCAGATCAGCTGTCGGATGCATGGCTCCAGTCAGAGCTCAAATCGTTGGCCGATCTCTATGCACCCCGTGAAACTGAAGATCCTTCGAATACTTTGTCGGCGCTGGATCCAGGGATTCGCCAGCGCTGTAAAGACCTCGGTGTTCTATCATTTCCCAATGCACAGATGGAAGAGGAACAAGAACGGGAGGTTAACCGCGAGCGGGAGCGCGAACGAGAAGTGGAGCAGCCTCCCAAGGCAGAACCAGCGGAGCATTCACTCCACCCGGACGTTATCAAATTCGTGAATACTGGCGACATTCCTCCATTACACGCGAACAGTGCCTTTCATCCCGTCTTCACAACCCTAGAAAAGAGCTCTGCAGCTACCCGCGATGCAGACGTCTGGAGTCCATTTATCTTGGCTACGGCGGATTTCTGCACGACGATCAAACCCGAGTCCACCCGAGGGACTGTGGATCAGTATCTCCGACCCGTCCAATGGATTCTCTCCCGCAAAAACTCAAGGGATTGCGGCCCACTACTTGTTCTGCTGAGCCCATTCGAGGCCGAATGTTTGATACCACATATCTGGGAGAGCGAATATGTTCACCTTCATATGTACGCACCACGCACAACCCAACGAATGAAACCGTCCGACGATCTCACACTGTATTCTATCCCTCCCCTGCCCCTCGATTGGACCCCACCTTGGGCTCTGATCGACCAGCTCAACGTGTTCGCTGGGCAACTCTATCTCAGAGATTATCGGTCGTACCTCCGGTTATGTCAATTCCTTGACGTACCCGCGAAAGAATCGCTGAACGACACAAAAATCCGTTTGAATGTTTTCGACATCCCTGGTAGTTTCGAAGAGAACGAAATTAGTTTCTCAGGTTCACCAGTGCCTTGCGTGCGGGCGCTGCTTGTCATTCGGAACAGAGGGCAACCCTTCACACAGACGCACATGGGCAAAACTCTTCACGGACAACTCCTAACAAAGAAAGACTTTGAGCTGCCGACGTTCGCTGTGTCTGGCCACAGGATTGCCATACACACAACAGCCCTGCGTCATCAAGGTTAATTTGATCGTTTGAGCGATGATTGGAGATGGCTGGGTTATCCGACATGGATTCAGAGCCACCGGAAAATTTAGCGACTACATATGGATCGATAATTAATTGCTCATCCCTGGTGAGTTCTTCGATAGCTCAATTTAACCGAGGACTCGTTTCCTCCTTTGCAGCCTTGCCCGCCGCGTTCGCTCTCCCATCGTGCCATCTCCATGTATTTATCCTAACAAAGCTTCTGTTTGACATGTAAGCAATATGTGTAAGACTACATTTGGCTGTATAGTTTTTGTAAGCAAGGCCCAATCCCGAGTGCTACGACTACCTTGGAGATGTGTCAGAATTTAATTGGCACTGTGCGGAGAAGCTGCATGATTGCCCCCTAAATGAGTGGGA
The DNA here is from genome assembly GCA_038092955.1 of Boletus pseudo-olivaceus. Taxonomy (NCBI): domain Eukaryota; kingdom Fungi; phylum Basidiomycota; class Agaricomycetes; order Boletales; family Boletaceae; genus Boletus; species Boletus pseudo-olivaceus. Next base: position 27,183 of record JBBPRI010000098.1, on the reverse strand, counting down.
GATATAGCACAATCAGGTGGTGTCTTCAACACCCCCCACCTGAGTGCATGGGGCCAGTGGCGGTTGATAGAGCCATGCTGAGAACGAGGAGAACATGTGGGGTAGGACGATGCGTGACTTGCAGAATACGGATCAGTGCGCGATTCTGCTGGTCCCTTGAATAGATGCATGCGCAAGTTCTACTTTTACATCTTGTGCGGCCGAACTTGTTTCTAGAGGGTATCTATACGTCAGGGGATAGATATCGACTTCTTATACTGCGCGAGCGTTTCCACACTGATCATTTTAAGACCCCACTGGTCAGCAAAGACTCTACAGTCATCCCGCCGAGCCATAGTGCCCATCTCGTCATCATTTACGAGTTCGCACAAGACCCCACCTTGGGGTTGATTTGTGAGCAGGCACATGTCGATGCCGCATTCGGTGTGACCTCTGCGTTCTAACACGCCGCCTTCGTGTGCGCGCAGTGGAACCATATGACCTGGTCGGGTGAAATCCGAAGCGACGGCGGAGGGGTCGACGAGCTTCCGGACCGTCAGGGAACGGTCATGTGCAGAAATCCCCGTAGTGGTACCTGACCAATGTTAGACTACCAACACGTGTTCTCTAAAAGTGCAAAGGACTGCGTACCATGCTTATAATCGACAGTGATGGTGTAAGCGGTGCGGTGTCGTTCTTGGTTATGCGGAACCATCATCGGAATGCCGAGTTCCTCAAGGCGCTTCTGAGGTAGAGATATGCAGACATATCCGCTGGGAGAGTGTCAGCAGACACATAGAAATACCTGACCAGCTGACCTTGAGTGCTTGATGATCCAAGCCATTGTTTCGGTCGTGCATTTGCTTGCAGACATGATGATATCCCCTTCATTTTCTCTAGATTCGTCGTCCATGACTACGATCGGTTCTCCGTGCGCAAAGGCAGTCAGCGCATCTTGCACCGGATCGAAAAAGAAATCTGTCCTGTGCAGGGGCTCCTTGACACGAACGGGACGCCATGGTGGTGTTGAACCATTGAGTTTCAGAAGGGAAGATGATGTTGCGACTGGCATCGTTCAATACGGTGTGTGTCGCTGTATATGTAAGACCCGGATTGACGCCGAGATTGCCAATTACCGGCATTTTGTGGTCGGCTGTTTTCGGAACGCAATTTTCGGCTGGGCATAATTTGGCTGTTATTTGCTTTTCTACAACTTGCAAACCTTCCAGCACCAACGCTCTTTGTCTTGACTTGGACAGGACAGCCAGTCAAGTCTCTCTAGACCACCACTTAGACCTTAGACCTTTAGAATATCTACCATGTCGCATTTGGCACCATCTGGCAAGTGGGATGCACGGTATGCGTCAATTTTTCGTTGTCTTTCCGTTGTTGCTGATATTTTTGTAATGTTCGTCAGATACCTTGGCCCCGTTCCCCATGATTCTTCTTACTACGCCAAGTGCATGCTTGGTGGTCTTCTTGCTTGCGGTGTCACGCATGCCGGTATTACACCGCTCGACGTCGCTAAATGTAACATGCAGGTTCGTCGCTGCATTCGTTTTCACGACGCTCCATTTCAGACGCCTTCGGTAGGTAAACCCAGCGAAATACAAGGGCCTCACTTCCGCTCTCGGCACCCTCGTTCGGGAAGAGGGTCAAACTGGTATCTGGAAAGGCTTCGGTCCTACCCTCGTCGGCTACTCCCTGCAGGGGTTGTTCAAGTATGGTCTCTACGAAGTGTTCAAGGACACATACATGAACTTGGCTGGTGAGGAGACCGCCAACAAGTACAAGCCCGCTATTTGGCTCGCTGGCTCTGCATCAGCAGAGGTCTTCGCTGATATCGCTCTCTGTCCCTTTGAAATGACAAAGGTCAAAATCCAGACCAGCCCCGGCGGTACGTTCCCGACTGCCTTCGGTGCTGCTCTCCAGGAGATGAGCAAAAACAAGGCCGCGACCCGTTACCCCTTCGGCTCTCTTGTTCCTCTGTGGTCGCGACAAGTCAGCACACCTCAGCTTTCGCGTGTTTACCTGACTAACCGCGTTCACTAGATCCCCTACACGATGGCCAAGTTCTTCTTCTTTGAGAAGATTGTGCAATTGTTCTACACGCATGTCTTCACGGAGCCCAAGGAGACTTACTCAAAGACTACTCAGCTTGGCGTCACTTTTTCCTCTGGTTACTTTGCTGGTGTTGTTTGTGCTATTGTGTCACACCCAGCTGATACAGTCGTGTCGCTCATGGGCAAGCCTGCTAACAAGGGCAAGAGTATTGGACAAATTGCATCAGAAACCGGCGCGGTCGCCCTCGCCACCAAGGGTCTCGGTACCCGTGTGCTCATGATCGGTACTTTGACTGGTGAGTACAATCCATGGACTCGCAACGGATGTTATCCTAACATCTCGACTAGGCTTCCAATGGTGGATCTACGACACCTTTAAAGCTACGATGGGTCTCGGCACCACGGGTGGCAAGTAAACTCCCAAAATCCTCACCGTTCACTCGTAGTACCGTTCTCCTTATTCCCTTGTCGTAATACCTTGGTTGCCGGATGTTGTCCATACGCTATAGATGTTCACGACCATGAGTTAGACAGCATACTCCATTTCTACCAGTCAGGTTTCCCTCCTACGCCTACCTGCATGGTGCAAAAATAGGATTGTGTCTAGCGGAGTAGCATACGTGGTGGCGTAATTGCGCAGGACAACCAGTGGAGTGCAGCGACTCCTGTGGGATCTCCCATATTCTGATACCATCGGATAAGAAGGCGAGTGACTTTACAACACCGGCATCGTTTGGTGCACTCAGACATCGCTGTAAACTCGCTCGAGAATTCATGAGGCATGCACACCGGGCATGGATAACTTTTTTGGGATACGATGTAATCTACATATATGCAGCATTGCAGAGCCAATGGTCTAGTACACATACCCAAGTATCTTGCCACCAACGTTCTTGCGACGAGCCTCCTCATGGTCCAAGATACCAGATGACGTCGTCTGTAAACCCACGTTCCTTCAGCGTCCCCAACCACAACTGTTGTGATACGCACGAGGATGATGTACCCGAACCCACGGGAAGGAAGGAGCAAGTTGACCCAGGACTCGATTTGGGTCACCTGGATGTTGAAACGAGGCGAGATGACGCCCGTCTTGTTGAGTCGGCCATTCAGCTGAATGACGATCTTCCCGGAACGATGGTCATCGATGATCTCAAATTCACCAATGTAGCCTATAAAAAGGGGTCAGTAGTCAGGTTCGTCTCATGGCCACGAAGACGGCAAAAGTAGGCTTCTAGACGCTACAGTGGGTCGAAGCAAAAAAGAAGGACACTCGCCATGGCGTTGCATCACACTCAGGAATTTAACGATGACTTTGGACGAAGGCCGGATCAGTACCTGGCGTTTGCCACGGCGCTCGGCGTTGACGATGCTTCTCTGTAATATCGTCCAAATCCATACAGTAGTCACGCGTTCACTAGACTCACGAGGCAGTCATTCTACATGGTGTCGGTGATGTCGGTGACTCGTCATAGATACAGGAAGTGTGGATACTCACCAAGACAGAAATACGGACCATTTTGATTGAGGAAAGTCGGGAATAGGGCGAGACGTTTCTGGCGGGTAAGAACGAGAATGTCAGCTACATGCTCTGTCCGAGTGTCGTGGTGCGTAGAGCAGTCACGAGTCAAGACAGAGGCTTTTAATACCAGGAGTCGAAAGCTCCGCACCACCAACGAAGCACGGTGGACTATATGATTGCTCACCTTGGTGTGAGTCTTGAGATCGGAGACACAAGTAATGAGTACGGTGTGATGGAATGGGTAAGTGGTGGCTGTGATCCGCTGTATAGTACCACTCAGCCACATTTCGGGATTTCGCGAAAAGGACCGTGAAACTCACTGAGATAGACACCACCAGCAGCCTCAACGACAGCCCCAACGTCCTCGACGCCAACAATCAGTCAACATGGTAGGATCGTGCGTGGTACGCTCGTTGTATGCTTATCGTGCTTTGCTAGGGTCGTGTTCGCACCAAAACTACCAAGAGAGCCTCCCGTGTGCTCATTGAAAAGTAGTGAGTGAAGCCTCGCTGTAACCCTCGATCTCGCCTGAAGTCGGTCCGCCTTGTTCAGCTACCCGCGCCTCACACTTGACTTTCACACCAACAAGCGTATCATCGATGAAGTCGTCAGTATCCCTACCCTTGTCCCTCTTCCGTTGCCTCTGACTCCGATACTGTCTTTAATCACATCGTGCATCAATTCGCTAGGCCGTCGTCCCCTCCAAGCGTCTCAGGAACAAAATCTCCGGTTTCACGACCCACCTCATGAAGCGTATCCAACGTGGCCCCGTTCGCGGCATCTCTTTCAAGCTCCAGGAGGAGGAACGCGAGCGAAAGGACAACTACGTCCCCGAGGTCTCTGCGCTTGACACGAGCGCGACTGGACTTGAGTTGGATAATGACACTTCTGTGCGTCCCTGCGCCCGCATCTGGGATCAGGATGATGACTTACTGAATCGCTAAACCGATAGGACATGCTTAAAGCTCTGAACTTTGATATACCGCACAACGTCGTTCAGGTGACTATTGCACAACCCGAGCGGGCGCCTCGTAGGGAGCGACGCAACGTGCCGGGTGCAGCGCGGCCATAAAAGAGGCAAGGGATCAAATACATCTTTGTGACCTACCAAAGAGACGAGATGATCATGCTTTGATATGTTTATGCTATATCCCTCAGGCTGTCTGATTTTGCAACTGATGAGGATCAGTGGGGCCATGACATGGGATTAGACTCCCTGATGGTATGGCACTGTTCAGAGTCCTCAGTTGAGAACTATGTGCAAGGAGGAGTACATCTGAAAAATCCCAATACTCACCCCAGGTTGGTGATATTGGTGCCATGATCCCAGTCACCGCATGGACGAGACTCTGGCTGGGTGCAGCACCCTTCCTACTAGATCTGTAAAAATGGAATATGGCTGTGACACAATGTCGTCTCACATAATGTTGTACATGGCCACCCCAGGTTGACAATATCACGCTGTACACAACTACCCCGGCGCAGGCCTGGGTGTGAATGAATACATCAGCGGGCGGGCCCATCAGGGGGATGATGTGGGATATCTACTAATCGAGCACACCGTACCCGCCCGTGCTACACCGTACCTGCAGTGGGGCCCGCACAAGGCTGAATTCGCGACCTACTGAGACTACCTCTTGGCCCATGCATCCGGAAAGTCAACGAAACTGTTAAACCACATCTTCAAGGATAACAACATAAAGGTCATCCCGTACATCCTTTCCTGGATGGAACCACATACGATTGACCTCATTTCGGACAAGGTCGCAATCGCAGACAACAGAGAGGTTCCATCAATGACCCCCAAACCGGTTTTCCCTGGGACGATAGACCTGAATTCATCTATATACCGTGTTCTACCCTGTAACGCGTGCATTTCTGCCTTTAATCTTCTGCCCGTCTCTAATCCCGGCCCACAAGCTCAACCCGAGGGACACGATGCATGCAACAAGTGTCACCTGTAAACTCCCCCCGTAACACGCTTTCCCATCAAAACACTGATGTTCCGAAGGTAGTTCGCGTGACACCAACGACCGGACACGCGCTTCCAACGAGGAACGTGTGTCCCCCATCCCCGCATGGGCGTCCAGGTTGTGCCCAAACATGAGAGAGAAGAGGTTACCGCCAATGACGGGTGAGATGGAGACATAGCCCCAGTTCTCAGAGAAGTGAGCTGGTGTAAGGGACATGAATTGATACAAATTAAGTTGTCACGCACAGAAGTAGACCTACCTAGCCCAAACCACTCGATCATGATTGTCGGGTAGCTCCCGAACAGAGACCCGTATGCAAGCCCCAATAAAAGGGTCGCTATCCACAATGTCTCGACAGAGGAGACAGTGATCGCAGTTGCTTGGGAGATGATGAAAAGAAATGAGACGATGCACAGACAATAAGCGCGTGGAAGGCGAAGACGGGTGTGTGTAAAGTCAGAGATTAAGCCTACAATACGGTTGGTAATGGTTAGACGAGTGAGAGACAAAAACTTCACCGATTAGAATTCGTCCTGCGAAGTTTCCTAAACTCAAAATAGATACTTGAGCGGCTTGCCACTTGGAGGCTTCAACATCGTCATAGACTGTATGTGTTATGGCGTAAAGCGCTTGCGAGATTGAACCGACGTTGTTTATATCTATCGAGGGAAATGAGTTGGAACAGCTTCAAAAAAGTCAAATGCACTGACACATGAGACCGGTTCCACTACCTACGGAGGGGGGGGGGTAAGTGTCGATTTCGGAGATCCATGGCGATAGGTACCCACATATTGCCATGATCATAAAGACAAGGTAGAAATCTGGAGTGAGCCACAGTCGCTTTCCGTGAACGTCCGGTAACCCGTCTTTATCCCCGACACTTCCTTCGCAGTGAAAACTCGTTGGGGGGTTCAACTTGACAGCGGAGGGTGGAATGAGGATCTGATCTGATCTTTGTTCTTGCTCGTGGGATAGGAGTGGTGCCGAATCTGCATCCACCTCAGCATCCACCTCAGAATCTGGCGCTACCTGCGGTTCCCCCATAAAGACAACAGCATCTCCGCTCGGGATAGCATTATACCCCTCCATCGTGGTTTCGTGCCGCGTGTTGTAACTTGTCGGAGGTAGAGAAACAGGCTTGACGACGAATAGACCCAAAATCATCGGGATAGCTGTTCCGAGAGCGAGAATTAATAGGAAGGCAGACGTATCCCCAGGAAAGAGTGTGTGCGCAATCAGCGAGAACCAGAAAGCCGAGAGCCCGAAACCCGACAGAACAAGGCCAGTGGTGGTGGCACGCTAAGGAACATCAGCTACGTGTACTCAGCGTAAACGCAGAAGGCGGAAAAGAGCACGTACAGCACTGGACGGGAAACTTTTCGCGGTCGCATTGATAGCGGCGCCGAGCCCCGCATTTCCGCCCGAGCCTGTCATGAAGCTGCATATAACGAGTAACGCAAGATGGAGTGCAGAAACAGTCGCGCCATCGCCTATGCCATCGTCATACATCTGTTTGATCCCCAAGTAACCGACAAGGAGACAGATTGAGGCACCGATGAGCGGGATTCGTGGGCCCTTGCGATCGACGATGCGACCCCAGACAGGACCGGACGTGTATACGCCCACTGTGGATAGATTAACCGAGGGTCAGAGTGGGTTTATGAGTCCATACTATTTCCTGCGAGACCGATAATGTTAAGTTGTGTGTGTGATACTCGAAGGCGAGCACCGAGCTGAGGTGCATAGGCTGGCGGGAATGTTCATGAGAGCAGAAGGTTCGGGGACGATGAACAACGCACCGGAGTATATCTAATCAAACGCATTTACCCTTGGTTAATGTTGTTTCTATCAATGTGGTATCGAGCCTACTCACATAGTTAGTTCCAGAGCTCAACGCAACGAGGACGGATCCAAGGAGCGTGATAACCCGGGGTATACTAAGCATTTTGTCTGATGGTGCTGACAATTTGGCGTTCACCAACTCCATTGTGAGTGTTGAAACAGAGATCTAGCTCTGCGAGGTGGTGAAGGAAGGAAGTAAAGCGGGTCTTGTGAGCGCCGACCCCGCCACAAGTCGGACGCAACACTCGCCCAGCCATTTATTTTGTCATGTGGGAGATAACAAATTTAGCCACGGCCCACTTGAGACCCCGTTACATAAGATATCAGCCAATTGCTCAAGTCAGTTCGCACCAAGTACTGTCCCAATACTATACTACTAATATCTAACGGAGTTTTCCCCCATTTCACTAGTTCCATGCACTGGGCTCGACAAAATTACCGACATGCTGACAGAATCTGGATACAAGCGCTCGTCGTTCCTCATTCAAGTTACTTTATTGACGAAATGACCATTGTTGCGTACTGAATCTACTGATCTTCGACATACGGGGTCGAGCTTACCATTATTACCATCCCCACTTTTCATGAGAACTAGAAGAGCTGGCAGGACTTTCACAGACTTTGGGATGCCGAAGCGGCCATGTGTTGCCTAGCCCGCAATATCTCATTTCACACTCGTTATCAGCTCGTTGGCGTTGGGTACGGGAAGGAAGGAAGTTGCTCCGTCAACACCAACATGCCGGATGCCGTTTTGTGAGTTGGTGACAATTTCTTTCTTGTGCATTGGATCTGACTCGGAGGACTAGTACACTCGGCGATATATGCTAAACATTACTCCCTTCAGAGTCTTCGTGTTACTTTCAAGTCCCACAGAAGAGTTGGATCAATGGATGGCTGATCTTGAACAGGGAAAGACAAACGTCCATCTTCACCTAGAATGTTTCTCTTATCGATCCAAGATATACGGTGTGATTGCACTAGTCTGTACTCGGGCTACCGCAAACTCGGCTTAAACTAATGGAGTTCATTGCAAATGACCAGACCACAGATGTATAGCACTATGCAACTTGAAGCTACAACCGAAGTACGCTACAAGGACTGAAAGTCTCATCCAAACTGACGCAGCCTGGTAGCGCGTAACGAGTCCGTGAGGCGCGTGAATAATCTCGCGATTTCCAGCGATCAACGGCCATCTAGAGCACGGTTTGTGATTGCTCGCTGTGGGGTGTACTCGTTGGCGTGCCCTTGCTTGTGGTATATCTCACTCCCGGGTCAACACCCAGGATTTCGTCTGCTTTGGGAGAGCCAGCGAGAGGAACGTCCTTTCTGAGCGAAACCTTCACGGGATCTAATCCTTCATTGTATGCCAGAGCAAATACAACGTCGAGATCTGGATAAGAATGAGTCAACGTTATCTCCTTCAGACGCGTCTCGAAACAATCGTTATGCAGTTGGATGTTCACCTTCGAGTGATCTTCCACCTGTCTCAGGGAAAAAGAAATATACCACCGGAAGTATGGCAGCATTCAGCGCTGCGAACACTATATAAGTCCTCCACGAGATATTATTGAACGACGGGCCAACGATCATCACGACCACAAAGTTGAACGTCCAATTAGATGCTACAAGGGCATTTGTCAGTGAGGGCGATTCGAGACGGATTCTCGTCGATACCAGTGCTTAGCGCATTCGTCTGCGCCCTCGTTCTTAATCCAGAAAGCTCGGCACACTACAATAGAGACAGTTTATGTGCGAACAGTGCATCAATATCCAGTCATTCAAGCAGGGAAATGAAGCAACACCCACATACAACCACGCCATACCGAGCCACCCAATCGCAAAGAACGTATTGAACCCAAACAACAAGATAACGCTGACAATCTGCGCGGGCCCATTGTTGATGCTGCCGAGAATAGCCAGAAGAAGCATTACGATGCATTGCCCAAACGTGCCAACCAGCATCAAGATGCGTCGCCCAACGCGGTCGATGAGTGCATAGGCAATAAATGAGGCGAGTAAATATTCTATGCCATTGCACCCCGCCACGATCCGTGCGTTCACATCTGACAACCCCAAGCTCTGGAACAGAATGGTCTGGAAATGATGGGGTCAGCGACAGCATAGCCCGCGGCGGTCGGAAACCACCACACCGCATAGCTGATGGTGGTATGCCAATGGCGGAATCAGCACAATTCTTACAACTTGTATTGAATCTTACTAAGTGACGAGATTGATCCCCGTGAGCTGTTGCATCGCCTGGCACACAATGGCAATGACAGTTCTCCGGAGGTTCTGACTACGCCCGCCGGTCAAAAGCTCTCTGAGCGATGCTTTGTCACCATCCGAACTTGAAAGCTCCACTGCAACAGCTTCCCGGATGCCGTAGTATGTCCGCTCAACTTCGGCATCGGAAATAGGTTTGTCTTCCATGGCTGAGATAACTGCGATAGCTTGCGCATGGTGACCGTGTTTCACTAACCTACTGCGCGGTCAGGGGAATGACAGCACCACATGTTTGGATTGACCCCACCATCTAGGAGACTCGGGAAGCTGTACAGATGGTGATACTTTTTCAGATCAGGTTAGCGTACCCGCAATGCAATACTCACGAAACCTATGCAAGTAACGATGACGATTTCTAAAATGATCTGTAGTGCCAGCGGAACTCTCCATTGTGCTGAGGACCAGGTTACGAAGTACCTGTCGCTCATCATGCCCCTTGTTCTGGATTTCTCGGAAAGACAATACGTACAGAGCAAAGTCCACCCACTAACAAGCGGATTAGTGAGACCGTTCCGCCACGACTACATGGGAAATGACGCACATAACTGTAGAGGTGGCATCAGTCTGAGCTCAGGAGTTACAGAGGTACCTTGTTACGTACGCTACTGTCACACCAAACACAATCATCGTTCCTTCGGTCATGATCAGCCTTCCCCGCTTTGCCGCTGGTGACATTTCCGCGTGATAGGTTGGAACGGTAGAAGTCTGTAGCCTGCTGTGAGACATCCCAGCATGTCAAACTTGACGAGGTGACGCACAATCAAACCATTTCCTAATCCCGTGAAAATACGAGCAAATATCAGTTGTGCGAAGCTGTACGACGTGGTCTGGAGAATAGCCCCTATTAGCATAATGGAGCCCCCGAAAACGAGCGTTCTGCGTCGACCAAGTTTGTCTCCAACCCAGAGGTTTGATAACGCGCCGAAAAGGCAACCGACTTCCTTTTGAATATGTTCAAACTTTGACATGAAAAGGGAGCTTAGAGTCGAACATATATAGCAATAGTAAAACTCTGCAATGTCGCATGATTTGGGTGACTTGCTTCGACGACCACTTCAGGAAACATTGCTTCGAACTGACACGATCATTAGATTCTGGAAACAGAGTCACGAAATGAACCAGCCTGGTTGGCGGTAAGTAGTGCTGACATAACACCTTGATCATATCTAGTCGGACCAAGTTAGTCGGTTGCGAGGAAAGTGGGCGTAGAGTACAGACTCACCCGAAAAGCGTAAACCCAGTGCCAGCCACAAAAGCAACGGCGGCAGTGAGCATGCGTCCTCGCAAAAAGGGTGCATGGGATGCAACTACAGCCTCGTCAATCTGAAGACCATGGTTTTCAATTTCATCATGCTGAGCTTTCTCCTCGAAGGACTTTCGCTTGTCAGGCGTTGCTTGGGTGGATGGTGGAGTGGACATGATGGGATAACGGAGAATCCGACTCCAGGGCTTGGGAATAATGAATACGGGAGTACGCCCCACAGGAGTTTGCTATTCTGAAATCACGGGGTGTGGTGAAAGCGGGATGAGGTCTGCTGATGTGCAGCGACGAACCATCCGCGAATGACGAAAAGCCAGTTGGAGATACGCCCCTCCATAGACGCGAGTTTGCCGTTCTGGGATCACGGGGTGCAGTGAAAGCGAGGTAATGGGTCTGCTGACGAGTAGCGAAGAACCATCTGTGGAAGACGAAAACCGGTTAGAGAGCTGAAGCGGAGACGGGTAGACCAAGGTAAACAACACGTCCTACAACTTGATGACCACGGGCCATTTGCTTTTCCCGGATGTATATCAGCACGCGGGTTGCTCCCTGCTCCAGCCAGGACGGACATGGAGCTGGGGTCTGGTTATATGCGCTTAAAGTATCAGGGGAGTAAGCTATATTCCGAAAACTTGACACGGAACAACGATAAATCGAGGCTGCAGAGGCTGACTTAGAAGCGGTGAGAACTTGGATTACGATTCCAGAGGAAAGACGTGAATCCCCTCATCCATGATGGATGCGGGAGTTAGTGAAATGCATGACCAAGATCCAACTCGGTTTCTGCGAACTCCAGAAACTTGACGTTTTCCAGCGTGTGGGCGGGGTGGTGCACTGAAGTACAGGTTTCCATGCATTCTAATCGAGTCAGAATGCGACAACAGACGGCAGGATGCTATAGTGAGGTTGTACCAGCTACACGCAATTTGGTGGACTGTTCTTTTCGGTCAGTGTGAAGATCTAGCAGACAGGCTTAGAGACTCGACTGCTTGCTGGGTACTGTCATTCTGAGTCAAGCAAGGAAGCCCTCGTGAGCGTTGGTTGGTCAAGGTAAGTTGAATTACCATTGTCGTTCAGCAGGACTCGAAGCAGGACATCACCGAGGCTCCTTGTGACCACGTCTTGACGATTGTAGCGACTAATGAGCCTTGAAGGTTGAGGTCTGGGCAGCATCAGTTCTGATGAATGTGGCCCACACTGAGGCCGGGCGTTGGCGACCGTCACACGGTATGAGCTGGAGTAACCGGCCCGGGGTCACCGGTCACCCTTCGTTTGAACGCTCAGTACTGGAGCGATGGGATTCGGAATCTCATCCCAGCCAGTGTCGAATTGACATGTCAGTTTCAAATCAGCAGCCTTTCCACGCGCCAATTAATGGGCAAGACTCAACATTATCACAGATCTGTCAGCATTCTGAATTGGTATGTTTATTTTGTGATCTAGTTCTTTTTCATCGTGAAAACGAAGCTCAAGTGTCCGACAGCATGAGAGCCTTGTCAACTGGAAATGTTATCTGAAACGGCTTGCGTTCGGACGAGACTTGAAGAATGGGTCAACTGCTAACCGTGAACGCTTGGGTAGAACCGTCACTGGTCCGTCAGCGGCGAGTAGACAGGGGTTCAAACGTTCAAAACTTTGAGATACTCCGCAGGTGAAGTGTGGCAAAATACTTCGAAAACCGATCACTTGGCCCTACACTAACCTTTACTGAACATAGTCAAGGGCTACAGTTCACTATGACTCCAAGTGCGTACACAATGGGATACGGTGTCTGATCAATGCCCGATTAATATATCAATAGTTACGGTCCTCGGGACTTGAATGCTTCCTACTAACAGAAAACCAGTGTCACCACCAGAATGGCGTTCTTGTTTTCGGAATCCAGTAAACTGACCATCTTTTTCCCATCGGGTACGAGGTCATTAGCCAAGGTAGCTACTTTCGTATTGCAGGTGAGATTTTGCCGTGATCTGTCGCCGCAACCTTTGATTTGCTGACCTCGTACCCATTGTGACTTATCCATCCGGTCCACATATCCACATATCGCAGTGGACCTTCCTTCCCAGAACATATAAATATCACTTGATGTTCGTGTCCTTGACAGAGCAGCGATTATTTTCTGAATTCTCCCTGGACAAAAATGCCATCCTACTTCGACAGACGGACAATCGGGAGTTTTGATTCTTCCCGTCGTCGTATACCTTCTGGACACCCCAGTATTGGGGCTCCTGTGCTCACTTCCATTGACGCCCCCCAACATCGAGGCGAGGGCCAGCAGGACCAGGGCCCGTCCTACCAACCGTCTGTTACTCCCCAAGGGTTCACGGGGTATGGGCATGACAACATCGGCGGCTCTATCCCTTCTCCACCCGGACGCACCTACGGCAATTCAAGTTTCCGGTGCACTCGCTGCGCATACCTTTTCACCTCCCAGGCAGAGTTAGATCACCACTCTGTTGTTTGTGGTGCGGCGGCACTATTGACAGGGATGTTTACGCCATACTCTGTGCAGCAGAACGATCAGTATCAACAACTCCAGTCGCGCCTCTCAGCTCCTCATGGTGCAGGCAATTACCACCAAACCCAGCACCAAAATCATAACCAATATCGCCGTGCCTGAGCGGGCCATTCCAATAGCATGTGTGGCGCGGGAGATCTGAGGCGAAGTGACGCAGGGTTCTATGCCGATGTTCACCGGTGTCGTTGCTGTTCCGCCTGGCTGGAATGGCTAGCTCTGTCAAGGTGGCAACGATGTGAAAGTTGTCTTATTCCGTTCCTGGCCTCCAAGCCTTGTACTTCCATTACGTTACCCTGTCTTCACTTCCTTATTTGTATGTTTATTCGTTTCTCGTTTAGTTGCTCACTGGCGACAGTATTAGATATCTGAGGCCTTCGTACAGGTCTGTTTGATACAGAATACCTACACCCCTAGATCTGGGTCATTTTTTCCTCTCCTTCCAATCCTGCTGAGCTCAATGTGTCAACATTGCACATTCTGCTCCTGATGGATTGATGGATGATCAGGCCCATGTCTTGACTTGCCATGTCTGAACCAGGTTGCTGTAATAGCCACTGATGTGATCAAGCAAGCTTCGGCTGAGTTCTCACAGTCCTCTTGCACTAGCATACCAGCGGGGTTCACTGTGGTTCACCCACAGCAATCAGCGAATAACTTGGCTTGCACGTACATATCCTGTACAGTACTGGTAGTCGCTTGTAAACTCAGACAAGTAGCTGTCAATCTCTGGGACTCCAATGGCATTAATTGAGCAATTTGAAGCGATTCACACCACATGCACACGTGGAAGAGCAGCAGATAATAAGTCATGGACAAGAAGTGCGAATGAAAAAGACACGACGATTAAGCGGGCTAGTACCGACGGCCTCGGCCTCCTCCGGGTCCTTGGTATGGGCCATAATCTGGGGGTGGACGCCCACCTATGAAACCGAGTCAGGTCACAGCATGTCAAATGAAAAGAACAGCTACATACGTGGCGGAGCCTGTGGAGGCGGCGGGCTTGAGCGCCGCGTAGCACTCGGGATGACAGCATTTCGGAACAACATCATAAGATCATCCGTCCTGAATATGGGTCCTGCGAAAACAGAACGACAAAAACACCCGATACGAGTCAATTTCCCTTTCGCAATAGCCGAACGACGGGCAAGCGGACAAAACTGACCATCAAAGGACGCTGGATTTGGCAATTGTCCAACAAACCACGATAGGACAGCAGGAAACGTAGTTGATTTGTCATCGGGTTCTCTCCTCACTGGATGAGGCTCCCTATCTCGATCTTTCTCCCACGCTGCCGGGCTACCAAAGCGTCTCCTTGGCCCGTCAGCGAACCTGTCACGGTCTCTGTCACGAGGTGGGGACATCGGCCTTGCACGTTTCGCGGGAGGGGCAAATTCTGGCTTGACGGACTCTTCCCGACGCTTCAGCTCAGGCGAAGGCTGCCTCTTCGGAGGTGGCTGGGTTGGCGGCATATGCGCGGCGGACGTAATTGACAGCAAGGATTCTGTACGCTTCTCAAGAGACAAAGTGGAAGACGAGGCCCCGGCTGGCTGACGACCCGCCATAGCAAATCCAAGGTCTCTCGCGGCAATGGCATCTGTACCGAGATATGTGTGTCGCTGCGCAAAGCGCTTGATCGGAGGATCTATGAGAGAGTTCATTAACTTCGTCTGTACTAGCAAAGGCAACGGAACGAAACGTACCCGTTGGGTAGATCTCAGCGATACGCTTCTCAAGCTTCTGTGCAGCTTCGAGATCGCCAAATTGATATTCATAACGTGCCCACCTTTCCCAAAGCGGCCGAGCGCGCTCAGCGGAAAACATCGGGATGACTCGTTCAAACAGCGCGCGGGCATCTAGAACGTGACAATAGTCAACGTGATCGTGCAATGGGAGTGTGATACCACGTACTGTTATCGTCATTGACAGATATCAAAAAGCCAAGATATCTCAACACGAACTCAATCTCGTCACCAAAACTTTCCAGACCTTTCTCGAAGATACGGGACGCAACTCCCATCCCACCATCTTTGTTGCAGTGGTACTCCATCAGCGCTGTCGGTACTCATCAACTCCGCAGTTCATTACACCCTCACGCGCACATACCTGCGGCTTCATAGACTTCCCAGGGCGTCCAACGATCCTTGCGAGCTTTGGCAAATACTGCCCGGAATGTCTTGAGGTCATGCGCACGACGAGCATATCGAATATACATGATCCAAACAAGTCCATACTCTGTCCGACGCTCTTGTAGCTCTTTTGATTTAGGTGGTTTCTCGTCGAAAACCTGCGTGGCGAAAGACGAATTGTTTGACATTGTTCCTGCCTCCGTGAGCCCCGTCAGTGAAGTACCAGAAACATTCGGAGCTCCCACAGGCGCAGTACGACCGGACGCATCAGACGAGAACGACGAATTGGCTGAATTCACTCGACTCTCAAGCTCTTCGAGTTCAACACGTAGGTTGTCAAGAAGCTTGTCGAACGTCGCAGTTACTTCGCCGTGCTCCTTGCGGCTTTCTTGCGCTTCGGCATACGCAAAATGCAATAGGAAACTCGTAGGGTTGGCTTCCATACCAGCTTTGAGGATGTTCAGCGCTTCCTCCTGCTTACCGATACTGGTGGTCCACACAAATGCCATGTACCTGTAAGTGGTCGCATGAGCGACACGAAAACGATGTGCAAAGCAAGACATTACCATATCTCACTGTAATATCGCATGCGAATGACTGCCTTACGATACACTCCTTGGATGCGGGAGATCAGCGTAGCTTTGTCTTTCTCCTCGAACTCAAGCGGATTGCCCTCCTCCCATTTCAGATAGGTCTTCCAAGAACCTACAAGAGCTCTCTCAGCTGCGTTGAACGTTGGACCTGGGGGTAAGTATATGGATGGTCGCGATGTCGACGACGCTGGCGGGGGCGGAAACAAAGGTCCAAGATGCCTCTGCAGTTGACGAAGTACAGTTCGGGCTTGCATGTACGACGGAGATAGATCAGTCATAAACTTTTTGGCCTGCCGGAGTCGTTAGTGAAGTTGGAACAACCCAAGAGCAGATCGCACCGTGATTTTATTCAGCGAGTTTTCGAACGTCTCAAGTTCAGACCAGAGTTTTTCAACATTTTCAAGCGGAATCTGCACAGCTCGGTGATAGACCTTACGAAGCGCATCCATCTTTTGTTGTTCCTCCCAAGTAGTCGTTGTCTGGCATCCGTCTAAGTTTGGCTCAGGTAAAGCAGTGTTAGGCGTACCTCTCCCGCTCTGAGAAATTGGATATAATCGCTCCATATCTCACCGCTGTCCTTGTCTTGACCGATGCGATTGAGTGCGAATTCGTATGCCCTACTGACTGCTTCTCGACTGGCCGGAGATGTATTCACTCGTCTGAAGAGAACTTTTCAATGTGCTGTTCATGTCGGACTTGGGCTGCACTCGTGACTGACCTGACATAGGTAAGATAGAACTTCCAGAGATCAACTAGTGGTGAAGTTCTCAAGAATCTCTTGAACAATTCTTCAGCGTACTGAAATAGACCGGGGCTCAAGAAGTGATTGAGATAAGCAATTTGGGCCGAAGACTTGGTTCGGACTTTTCGTCAAACCACACTGCTTGAAGACGGTGGAAAGACATCATACCGTGTTCGGATATGTTTCAAGTAAGGCTTCGTATGTCTGTTTAATCTGTTCAAGGTCATCCGCATTTTCGGTAATGTCGACAAGCTTGTTCCAGCCCTCCGGGTCTTGCGGATGTTCACGCAGTTTCTCGCGCAACGCATGCCACTCAGAAGGTGGGTCTTGCTGAGAATCCTGAGATGCCTCTTGCTGAACAAGGTCAAGCCCGTGGCCGTTTTGAGTGGCACTGGAGATGGACTTCGGGTTGAGCGCGTTGAGGGCATTCAAAATTTCCTCGGCTGGCTGGGTCTTGTCACCGTTTGAGTTATAGATATCTTGGGGGGCGATTTCTGTGGGGGTTCCGTTGTCGTTTTTTATGTCTTGCTGGTCAGACATTTCCGCCAAGTGGAACCGTCGAAAAACGTTTCAAAGGGAAGGCCGTAGACTTCTCCAACCCGAGGTGTTACCGTTTCCCACGCTCCCTCCACCACGGCTGACTAGCGCTGACTCTTAGCTTCATCCATTGCCACAACTTTGTAGACAGCAATTCGACAACCAGACCTTTCATCCAATCCAGACAGCATGCCATTGCGTGGAGAGGGTCATTCAGATCTCGTTAGAGATGAAGCACCGTACTTCAAGTCTCTCGCTGAGCTTGACACATGGTTCGCTCAGCCTCATAATAAGCTGTCTGGAGTATCGCCTTATCAGCCCCGCGCCTACATCGATGGTCAGTCGGACGGTAGGGGAAAGTTACTGGTAGGACAGAAATTCCAGCCCAAGTTGTGCGATTTTCTCTGATCTGTCGATCAGGTTTGCCATGATTATAGAGTCAGTGTCACTCGACTTTGATATATACTACTGTCATGTCCGATCAAAGGACTCGGGACAAAAGTAACTTAACATTATTCATGGATAGGGTGGATATACGGAGTCTCCTTCGGGGCTATGCTATACCTTCAACTTTTGGCCACTTTGCGATACCTTTGTTTAGTGCGTCGGTCTCTATTGCAGAGACGTCTGACGATTGAGCATGTAGCTTCTCACACAACCGGATTACTGTCCCTCCATCCGGGTGGACTAACACCGCGCATAAGCAAGGCACGAGGATACTGGGGACATTGTGAGCACGATCGAATCGATCATTCCATCCTCCTCTCATCAAGCTTCCTATAGGATATTCGAGGGCTTCGATGCTGAGCCAGATTGCCTTCAACTCGTTGTAGGCCGCGTCGGTTGCGTAGTACAGGATAACAAGATACCTATTTCTAAACGTTACGCCGTCGTCCTTGCCGAGTTAGCACACCAGCGTGGGTTTGACGGGTATCTGCTAAACTTCGAGTCTGTTCTGCCGCACGGGTGTAATCATGCCCGTGCTCTGGCTGCATGGATGCTATTACTCAAAGCAGAACTCCGAACTAAAGTTGGCCCTCACGCACAAGTTATGTGGTAAGTGGTTGGTTCGGTACGTATATTGACATGAGGTTTATACGGCAAATCAGGTACGACAGTGTCGTATATAATGGTTGGATATCGCACCAAAATAGACTGAATGGTTTCAACCTGCCATTCTTCCTTGCGTCTGACACATTTTTCACCAACTATTGGGTGAGCACCTATGCGACCGCATGGTTTACAAGATCCTGAGAGTGACATGCTAGTGGTTGCCCGAAACTCAAGATTCAATGATTCGATATTTCACGAAGCTTAACCGCCCAGTCCCGAGTCCCAATGCTTCGACAGATGCAACGTCCTTCGCCGCAACCAAGACCCTTCAAAGCATCTACTCGGGCATTGACGTCTGGCCCGGTCGTGGCCAATACGGCGATAGTGGCTTCTGCTGCTACCGTGCTGTCACCCATACAAGCCCCCGGAGAATCAGCGCTGCCCTCTTCGCACCAGGATGGACTTGGGAGGAAGTAACAACAAACCCAGCACACAACTGGAATGAGTGGTGGGACAACGAACGGAAGCTGTGGTTTGGTCCCCTCAAACCTGGAGAGATTATTCCCGTCCCGGATTCTCCGGAGGGCCCCTTTAAGCCCATGACTGCATTCTTCCAAGATTTGCCACTCCCTGATCCCTCAAACTTCGTGTTCTACAGCAACTTTTCTCCTGGCGTCGGTTACTCTTGGTTCGTTGAGGGGAAGAAGGTCCTGGATACGAAAGAGGGGTGGACGGACATCGATAAGCAAAACTCGATCGGTAATCTTGTCTGGCCATGGCCCACTCCTTCCTGGCAGGGTGTTCAGCGGGAGGAAGCTGCTCTCGTTGCATCGACTACCCTCGATATGACAGCTGGGTATAATGGAGGAAACACACTCAAATTGACTGTCACGTGCGCAAGAAGCAAATCAGAAGACACCGTCAGATCCATCTGGCTGCCCGTCCAATCCCTCACTGTGACCACTCGAGAGTCATTTGAAGCACGCGTCGTCTACAAAACCATAGTGGACAATGACATCGACCTCGATTCCCACATTTATACCAAATCTCTCTTGAAGGAAGAGAATAATAGCGCTGACCTCACCATCGGCCAAGCCGTCGTCTCTGATCTGCCACAAGGATGGACACAGCAGACCATCAGCTTCACTTCTACCTCGGCCCGGAACACTGCGTCGGTTGCGATAGGTTTCATCATCGGTATCAAACCCAGGGGTACTTCCGCCGAGACCACATTCTCCCTCTCCCTGGGCCAGCTCGCTGTATACCCCACCCCACCTCCTCAATCTGTGTCTGTCGGCACGCCTTCCGTCACTGGGGCCAAGTTTGCTCCCATCCCGCACGAGGCCAACGCTCTTGAGGGGGTCCTCACGTGGGACACCGCATTAACGTTCACCCCCATCGATGCCCAGGTTGACGACGAGGAGTCTACCACCCCAGCGTGGGTCTTGCAGGACACGCCTGCCTACCGCTTCCCTACGTTTGTCTACTTCAACATTTATGCTGTGCCGCTGGACCGCTCTGCGCACGTGGACCCTGCCAGCGCGGTGTTTGTTGGCACTACGGGTCTAGATGGGCGTGCGAACAGGTTTTATGTGGAGAAGGCGTGTTTTCCTACCGGATGGGACGAACTGGCTGAGGTCAGGTTTTATGTTCAGGGGGTGACAGATCGTGGCGAGGTGCTGCCTTGGGACCGCTGCGCGACCGTGGATCACGGTAAGAGCACAGCTTGAATGCAGAAAGTGTGACGACTGAACGACTTGGATCGATACCCATCAAAATCATGTTTTGCTACTTGGAAATCGTCCACAAGAGCATTGTTATGTTATAAACAAAAACGTTGGTGTTGCAGGATACAAGAGATGCTGTGAATGTATGTATGTACAATGAACACAAGAAGGACAGAGCCGGAACGTGACGCTTGACATGGACACTGACGCATAGTTAAGAGTATGGAAAACCCTCTACTCAAGCAGACTATAAGCTGGGTTCAAATTTCAATGCACGACAACGACATACTGACCAGTATGGTCAAGGATGGGCCTCATGCGTCCTTGTCTGATTTCCGAATCTCCTCCAGTCCTTCGTCAGTCGCCCAAAAGGATGCCCAATCATCCCCGTCTTGCTCACCGACCGACTGTTGCGAGTCAAGTGGGTTCTGCAGCGGGGTCGTAGGGCACTGTCCGAGGTACTTCTCCTTGATCTCTCGCTCCACCCGATCTGCCTCCTTCATCTCCTTGCTACCTCTCCATATCGCAAGCTCGAGCGTCCGTCTCACGACGGCGCGCAGCACAAAGTACACATGCGAGGCGAGAAGTGCAACCAGGATCGCGGAGACGAGCAAATCCTTTATCGCCATATACACGTGGTCTTCCGGCAGGTTTTCATGCTCCGTAACCAATCCGTTGAACGGCGTACGGAACATGTACACCAGCGCCGAGTTCGTTATAGAAGAGAGCCACGCCAAGAACGAGAGAGACTCGAACCATGGACCAATCGTGTCCGTGCGCACTGGGATCGGTCGTCTCACATGCACCGCGATTTTGAACGCGTCCGAGCGTGTTTCAATGTAGTTGTTCAGAAGGGACATGAGGGGTGCCAGGGGCCATATCGTCGACCACAGCGCGACGTACCCAAATTGGGTCACCATCTCGCTATAGTCATCGAAAATGTCATAGTCGAGAAGGGATACTTCGCTCCGCACGGTCTCCAGGAATTCGCGCTCTTCTCGTGTCCGCACGTCGTCGTGGGCTTGTCCGCCTTGTCCGTCGTCAAACGTGACACGTTTCTTTTTCCCAATCCCTTTCCCGCCCCCGTTCCTGAACCCTTTTCCGGCGCGGAACGATCCAATGGCTCGCATTAAAAATGGCAAACCAATTTCTTGGATGTTATTCATGACTTGATTGGTAACCAAGAAAGCAAACATTTGCTCTTGCAACCTCGAAGGATTCAGCTTGAGTCGCGCACGAGTAGCATCCGCTTCGAACAGATTTTGCGTAGTCATACTCCCTGCAACCGCCTGCGCCGTTGCTCCCCTGGGTCCCAAGCTAAGCTTCAAGGTATCAGTCATATTGAGGTTGAGCTTTTCGAGGATTGCGGCCGTTGCTCCCTGCGGACCAGAGAAAAGGTGGTGCTGAACAAGGGACATCACCCGCTCTCCGAATGGGACATAGACGAATGCAGAAAGCGCAAGATTGAGATAAGCGTTGATAGCTGATAGAGTGAATACTTTGATGCTGAAGGAGCTTGCGTGACTAGATTGATGCGCGTAATTCTCCCAGTCCGTATACCGCTTAGCACTAGCCTTGTACATTCCAAGTAGTTGTGGCACCAGCGCTGTGAAGAGAAGAGTCGGACTGAAAGCCTTTTGGAGAGGATTCGGGTTAGAATTCAGAACGTGGGCCGCCCTAGAGGACGTACTACAATGCGGCGGCCAGGGCCCTTGTATAGCTGAGTTACAAATGCCTCCAGGATGAACACGCCTGTCAAAACAACGGCGAGGATGCTGGCAAACAGTAATATGATGAGTATGCTTGCCATTTTTCTGGCCTCTTTCCTCCACCAGGGTAAACCAGGAACGTAATCTGCCCTTCGCTTCTCCACACGAAAAGACCCACGCGTGCACCATCGAACGGAAAGGATGCGTTCTTGAAGACGCCACCATTCGACAAACACAACGGACCATATGGATAAAAGTGTTGAATAGGTCACAGAATATGGTGTGCCAAAGAGATAAAAAAGGACACCAAGTACCGACGGGAAAATGAGGGCACGTGTATATGCGGTCAGGAAGAAGAAATAGAGGGCGATGGAGTCGCCAAACTAACTCCTCGGTGAGCTCAGCTGCACCGCGGAGTCAAAGAGATGAAAGAACGTACCTGATCTCGCACTTTGTCGAGTTCCACCGAAGCTATCCGATGTCGTGTCCATAATCGTATCCATTGATCGTTGAATTCGTGATCGTGGAGCGCCATGACGGATTGGACGAGGTCCCATTCTTTGCAGCCCGGTATGATTCCCAGACCACCATCATGTGGGGTCGATGTGAGATAGGCGTGCACGAGCCGTACACGATCCGCGGAGGAAAGTGGGGCGGAATCGAGGTCTGCCTCCGCGGAAGGCAGCTTCGACATAGGAAGACCGTACAAAAAGTCGGAATACCTGAGGCGAAATACGCACGCATAATTGAGAAAAAAAAATGAAGTTAGCCCAGCATAGTATGAAGCAAGGGTATGACTGACCGTTCACAACGAACTAAGCGAACGAGCAAATCAGGTGGACAGGTGACGAGGACGAGCAGCTGGTCTTGATTCTCTCCACGACGCCCGACTGCTTTCAGACCTGCCCGAGTGAGCGTGTCCATGAGCGCTGTATATTGTCGTTCTGTTCTTGCTGCGTTTTTCCGTGTCTGCTCCTTGGCTAGTGGGGTGCGTTTCGAAGCCGCCCGAAAGACGACAACGAGGTCGACGTGTGGGGGCATTCTATGCTGTTTCGGCTGGCACCAGTATGAATGAAGCTGTCGTGCGAAAGGTGAAGTTCGTCGACAAGGTTCGGTGAGAATGATAAATTGCTGGTGTCGTCGCCCGTTATGGGCGCTTGTGAAAGCGAGGCTCACATCGAAATGATTCGACCCGATTTGAATGAACAACACCGCCACAAATACGCCTACCTTGAGCGCTTGAGTTCCATGCTTTGCGGCTACCCTGAAATCCAGCCCGGTAATTGGTGTAGCTAACTGCATGTTTGCTATACCATCGAGGTTATACCATCGAGGTTAAACTTCCTTGACCAGTAAGATTTCCTCCCGCTCAGTTTGCATGCCATCATACGCCTGGTTGAGATTCGGAGACACTGACAGTGTGCGTGAACATGATACCTTGGCCAGGTAATGGCAGGAAGTACTAAGGGGGTTGTGAATTACTGCCAGCCAGTTAAACTACCACTTCAAAACTGAAGAGATTGATACTGTACACGATGGCGTAAGACAAAAAAAGTGCACCATAGTTATAAAGTTAACGAAAACCATGGACGGCAATAAGTGCACGCCATGGGATCACCAAGTTGGCACATTTGTGCCAGGTAAGATTTTGAGCTTCCAACAGCCCGCAAGCTCGGCGTCCGGACAAATAACAATCACGATCGTGCGTAAGGGTGGTAGCTGTGCTGACCACGTTGGCCAGCACGCTGTGGCCCCACGCTGGGCCCACCGGGCCCCCCTGCGCCCCCCTGAGCACCTCGAGGTCCGCGGGGAACATTAGGGCCTAATCCACTTGGGCCAGTCGGTGGACCGCCCTGCATCATCCCCTGCCCTCCTCTACCCATTCCACCTCCCATCCCGGGACCGCCGCCGCCGCCGCCGCCGCCACCCCCTCCCATACCCCTACCCATGCTTCCCATTCCGCCACCATACCCACCTGTGCCCATTCCACTGGCCATTCCACCCATCATTGGGTTCATGCCCATGCCCATCATACCGCCCGCACCAGCCATCTGGAACATCCTCGTATACAATTGTGCCAGCGCCTGTGGGTCGAAAGGCGTGTTGCCCGCTGGAGTTCCAGCCATGGGGGCGTTTGCTTGAACGGTAGGGAAGTTAACACCACCACCACCTGTCT
This sequence comes from Boletus pseudo-olivaceus, assembly GCA_038092955.1. NCBI lineage: Eukaryota > Fungi > Basidiomycota > Agaricomycetes > Boletales > Boletaceae > Boletus > Boletus pseudo-olivaceus. Next base: position 3,082 of record JBBPRI010000098.1, on the reverse strand, counting down.
GTCCATTGAAACCACCGCCCACCACTACCCCGCTCCCACCGGCACCAGTGCGAGGGCCTGTGAATTGCTGTGGCGCACCGTCCTCCTGGAAGTGGTCTCGTTGATACCGCGGCTGGGCCAATTTTACGTCGATCTGGAGTCACAGAGTCAACAACCGTGTCATGTCCAACCGAACGTCGAAACCTACCAGTTTACCATCAATCTGTAGGTTACCAAAACCAAGGAAAGGTTGGACGTTGGTATCCTCAAAGGAAACAAACCCGAAACCTTTGCTCCGTCCCGTCTCGCGGTCGAGCATAACCGTCGAATCGATGACCTTGCCAAACTGAGAGAAGAACTCGCGCATGGATTCAGACGTCACGCTGCCTGCAAGACCACCAATGAACAATTTCGTCGCTCTTTGATGCTCCTGTCTCGGTATTGCTCGTTTAGGATCGATCTTCAGACCACGTAGAGAAAACGCGTATGAGCCGAACGTAATCCACATAGTAAATACACCAATGTACGTACAATCTTGCCATCCAGGAAGTGTTCCCGTACCATCACCGCATTAACGCTCGCTGGATCTTCAAATGTCAAGAAGGCGAAACACCGTGACCGCCCAGCTGCATCGCGCATGATAGTACACGCATCTACTTTACCGAACTGCGAAAAGTAGTTCCTGAGAGAGTCTGGTACGGAGAGACGATAGTTTAGTACTACTGAACGGTTACAGCGAGATTAATGACGGTGTAAGTACCATCGGTTGTATCCCAGTTGAGCCCGCCAATGAACATCTTGCTATAGATAGCAATCCCAGTTTGACACGCGTATAAGGTTGACAGGGATGAATGCCGTAGACGATGGAGATATGGAAAAAAGCAAGGTTGCTATTAGTTATCTGTAAAGGACAGAAGACGTTATGACAGAGGAGAAATGAAGAGCACGCTACTGTCTCTGAGGGTTGTTTTTAGCCTAGTTTAGACTAGACTGTACGCTAGAGCTAGCCTAGTCCTAGTCGACAGACTTCCGAGTAGCTAGGCGAGACGACGATGGACCGACTACACTTTTACTTGGCGACCACCCAGCAATACAGTAACGAGACAGAACTGTTTCCATGATCAGTGCGAAGATTACAACAACTCACCCTTCATCTTTCATTTCCGAGGGCCGTATGCTGCGCTCAGGCATATGAGGACGGTCATACGAGCTGGAGTGCGAGGCGTCTACTGAATAATCCGATGATTGCTGATACGTGGGAATCTGTTGTGGCGCATTTTGCGGTGAGGGGCCTAATTGCGCAGACATTTCGATATGTTCGGACTTTATTGGCTGAGGAGCGGGAGTAGTTACTGTCGGTTCTTGCTTGATCTCCAAATATTTTGCAGTTGGAAGCGCGGGAGTTTCAGGAGACATCTCTGTTTTGAGTTCTTCCGTTTTGAGTTCATGTGATTCAACAGCAGACGCGAAGTCGGCCTCATCGTTTCCGTAGAGATCTACCAAAGAGATGTTAGGTGCACCGAAAGGGAGTCTAAATACAAAATACCTACCACCGTAAAGGTCAGCGTCGAGTTCAGACATGGAGTGGAGTCACCGTTGGATGTGGTGGTAAAGGTCAGAGATGAAAAAGTGGGAGCTGTGCATTAGTCATCGCGTATAAGTTCACACGGCACTTTCCGCGTCGGCCCGACATCGAGTCAATCGGGGCTAACTTAATTCCGAGATAAATTTCCTCCAGAAGTTCCTGCCCTCGTGAACTCCCATTCAGTATGATCTTTATCTCATCTTGCTAACTTTTTGATCACCATTGAGGAGTCTTGGTGTGCTGGGACGTTGATTGCGAACAACAACTGACAACATTCATGCAAGACAAGGTGGTCATCGGGATACTAGGCAAGTAGCGTCCCCTCCTCTGCCAGGAGGTACTATTGACAGTTCATCATCAGCTCTTCAAGGAGCATTCGCAGAGCATGAGACTGCTCTCCGAAAGATAACCTCGCCGATCAAGGTTTTCCCGCTCCTAGTACGCACATCTGACGACCTCGCAAAATGCGACGGCTTGGTCATACCAGGCGGAGGCAAGTGCCATGTTGTCCAGTCGATGTACTCCTTCCTTACACTCTGCAGAGTCGACTACGATCGCCCTTCTGGCTAAGCTTGCAGGCCTTCTGCAGCCACTCAGAGAGTTCACCAAGACAAAACCGATCTGGGGTACCTGCGCAGGTGCGATTCTCCTGGCACAAACTGTAGAGAATCCCCAAAAGGGTGGTCAAGAGCTGTTGAGTGGGATGACTCTCACGATTGCACGCAACGGTTGGGGTCCGCAGGTTCGTCGGGCTTATGTGTAGTCGCACAACCCGAAGTTGACTTGGGTCATCTTTATTTAGGTGGAGTCTTTCGAGGTACCGTTAACTGTTGAAGGACTGCAAAGCTCGTATGATACTTTCACTGGCATTTTCATCCGTGCACCCGTATGTATCTTTTACCCTTATGTGCCATGATCGGTCGCACCAGACAGTTTTCAGGTCATCAAAGCAATAAATTACTCACCCGACCAACCACCAATACGCGTTATTGCCCGCCTGCCTCTTGGAGTGGTTCCAAAGTCAAGCGCAATCGTACCCCTAGACAATGAAGATGATCCACGAAGAATAGTAGCGGTCCAACAAGGCAATCATCTACTCACAACTTTTCATCCAGAATTGACCAAGGACGGAAGATTCCATGAATATTTCGTTCGTGCTTGTGTGATGCCTCTACTCTCTCGCTGATCGTCTCCTCGGTTGTTGTGTTACTTCTCCGACAATGTTTCTGTCTTGCATATATGCGAGACAATCATTCAGGAACAACAGACATACTGATTTCATTTCTGTACAATAGTGCGTAGTTAGAAAGCCATTCCTTGATAGGCCAGGATCAATCGACGTCGTTTTCGCTAAGTAGGATTTCCCAGGCCTAACTACGACGTCCCACCTATCTGCTACTATTGGCTACCAGATACTTAGCCACCCACATACTTAGCCACTTTCTGAAACTCATCTTATCTCCTTCTACACAACTTGAATTTTACAGTGAAAACACATGTACTGTATATACAAAGGCT
>JBBPRI010000097.1:0-63499 GCA_038092955.1 Boletus pseudo-olivaceus | reverse complement strand
TGTCATTACGACGTCATACCCTTGACCCAGGACTTAGGGTTGGTCCTAGGGTATTACTATACACGGTTCGAGCTCCGCTCTAACCTTATTTCTTTTACCTATATATACAGGTACTGTAGCGCTGTATACTTTACTGCTCTTTGCTATCAAGCACTACAGTCCTTCTCATACAAGCCCCACACCATCCCTGGTATCTCTCCACACCAGAGGCTTGTTGATTATCTCTAACCAAGACCAAACACCCGTGAGTTGCCCTTACCGGTTTTATCTCCCTTCGTGTCCCTGCATTTCAGGTTAGCATCCCGAAACAAGGTTAGAGTTATGCTGGGGCAGAACTCTAACTTAAATACACTATACAGTTATTTAGGGCAGGCGTGCTGAACCTAAATAAGGAGATACCGGAAAAGGAAATACTTGGAAGGAATCGGGACAGACATGGAACATACTGTATCGGATGGAAGGAATAGGATCACTATGGCTATGCGAGAGAATAGCCAAGGAGGGCAGTGTCTGTCAAGATAAATAGTATAGCCATAGGGAATAGGATCAGACTGGGGAAGGGTCGGGAGGAGTCGGGTATGACGTGGCAGAGAAGAGCTCTGCCTCGAGCAGCTGTGCCCAAGCTGTGCTAGACAGGTCGGGCGTCGGAAAGAGGGAATCGAATACCGGGTAAGTGGTGTGATCCTCAGTGAGAGTAGGAGATGGGATAGGAGACGGGGAAAAGGATAGGGGGTCTCCAAGAATTGTAACAATCTCAGTGCTCCGGATGTAGCTCCGCAGAAGGGGGATCAATGGAAAGTAAACAAAGCACCAACGGGCCTTTCCATTCTTAAAAGGTGGCTCATTGCGACTCCTCATCACTGCCACATACAGCGCGAGGAGGGTCCTGGGTAGGTTCATCATGGTAAGTGGGTGGTTTAGACTTGAATTTCGGACGAGCGGGAGAAAACGTCCCTTGGAGGTTGAGGGTAAATAAGTCACGTGATAGAGTTGCGTCGCAAGTGTGACAAGTCGCGTCGCATCTTCAGACTCCGACTTAGCTCCTTATCTCCCTACCACCATCGTACATCTCCCTCGTTCTGAGCCCTCCTCATCACCTCGAGCTCATCAGGTGAGTGATATTTATCTATTGAGTGTTCAAGATAGCAATCACAATAAATTTACAGATTGGAGACTGGTTCATGGGTGGATTCAAATGACAGGGGAGTGGATGTAGCAGATTATGTAATCAGCCTCAGGTGTAAGTACGCTCTTCACCACAGACTAACATGACATGCCTGCGGCGCTGCTACCATCTCTCGCACGATATGCACAAGGGTGGCTCGGAGGACAACACCACGATGACAACGACAATACCATGATGCCATTGAGCACACCAGCATGATGTACATGCCATCACACCCATGCCATTGCTACCACTCATCCCACCACACAACATGCAAGGCGACGAGGACGACTGTTGACCCAAGCATGCCACGACAACGAACCCGCTCCGTCGGCGGGGCAAGATCGAAATGAAGCTTAGGAACGTCAGCTGAAGGTACACGAGACAATGCACTTGCCAAATCATACGATCGCGTCAAGGCTGTATCGGGCGAAGTGGAACGATCGAATACGTTCTATATGGAGTGCCGATCTGAGTAGGAAGAGCGTTCCGAGGCGCGAAATGCAATTGCAACTAGACTGGTGACCAGCCCGTTCAAAAGAGGAAATGTTGAGGCGAAGCATTCCGTCGTCTCTATCATCTAAATTGCAACGGCGCAGGAGTTGATTGACGGCGACCGTGCTCGTTTTGTACTTTCGTGTGCTGTAATTCATGTTGTATGCCTGTCTAATGCTTTCGGTTTCCCTGCTCGGTGGTGTGCTACTGTGCCATATGATGTGGCCCAAGTCAGACACGAAAATATGATTGACGCGGTCGCAAGATATTGAGTGCTACTCGCCCATTATTTGAGCATCGAGGTGCCTGAAATTGAAAGACGTCGACATGTATTTCTAGTAGCCAAAACTGACATTCAGTGACGGCCAACGACTGTGAATATAAGCGACCGTCACTGATTATGTGAGCGTATGTCTACTAATTTTTTGGGATCTAGACTCTCTTTAAGAGCGACTTTCCTTCCCTCAGTGGTAGCAACATACTACACAATGATACGATTGGCTCCTACCCGTAGGGAGAGTGGTCTGCTGCAGTCGACTCAGGTAAGCCCGTACTTCTTCCTGATAATGGATAGGTTTTTTTCCCGAGTTGCTTCGCATCCACACCCCATGGTTTCCAGATAACCCATTGGGTTTAAAATTTGTTTATACAAAGCTAATTGGACGAAATTTCTTCGCTGGATGGATACAGTGAGAGCCTCTCGTCTTCGTTGAACCCTACTTGTGATAGGACAGCAGACCAGGATGGTGGGTTAACTGCATGTGAAGGAAGTGCATGTATGCGCGAAAACGAAGCGTTGGCAGTGGCGGCACTCAAGTACTCACCCTTCGTCAAGGCATCGTGGTGGGATGAGATCAAGTAGTAATGATTAATGCGACTGCCGTGTCAGCCTCGTATATAGCGGCCTATACCAGCACTATTCCACCCCATAGCCCACTGCCACCTCATCAGGTAAAGCTTTTGTCGCATCGAACATACTCGGTTGACCATACAAATCGGCTTCTGTAGCAACGATGAGCACCCGTCTCGTCTCGGTGATGCCATTGGCGACAGCATCAACATCGCACTCGCCTTTGACTCGGGATATGCCATGCCATGCCAGCTGCGATGACTCTACGCAGTATCGCAGAACGTCCAAGGGCCCGTTACTCTCTACATCTTCGATGACAGTCTCCGCACAGAAGACAAGCGGAAAATCGAAGAATCCATCCCGAAACGCACTGACGTTACCCTCCTCTTCATGGATATGCCTCCGGACTCCCTCGCCTCCAATTTGGGCCCAGCTTGGGCAAGGGTCGACATGATGAAACACCTGCCGGTGGAACGTGTTCTCTATTTGGATGCAGACATATTGGTGTGCAAAAACCTGAGAGAGCTGTGGAACACCGACCTCGAGGGTCACGCTCTTGCTGCGGCGCCTGACGTTGGGATCCCTATGGGACATGAGTACGTCCCCCGGGGACCGTACTTCAATTCAGGTGTTCTACTGCTCGACCTCGTCAAGGTTCGCATCACGGTTCCAGAGCTCAAAGCACTCTGTTACGAGATGAAGGATGCTCCATATTGGGATCAGGACCCCCCCAACGTTCACTTTAGGGGTGACCAGGTATGGCGTGGAATGCGCACGGAATCGGCACAATCGCGAAGTGGCCTGACCCAGAGAGACAGAAGCTCCCTGTAAAACAACTGGACGGTCCGGCGATTATCCATTTCACTGGACCAGTTCATCCGACCATGTTGTCCGTGCTACCTCTCCCACTTGTAACCATTCCTTGCCAAGCCACAGGGTTACACCGGCGCGCCAAGACACCCATACCCAAAAAACTGGTGGGACATGTTGGAGAAAACAGCTTGGAAGGGCTGGAGGGAGACGGAGTACAAGGAAATGTGTAAACAGACCAGGACAGAGATGTTGAAGGCTGGGGGTGAAGCGTTCAACGAGGATATAGGGTGGAACTGATCGTCTGCTACAAGATCAACGTGTATTGCATACACTATGATATGATATTGAAAGCACGATTCAAAAATTCAGCACTCAGCGACGAGCATACCGAGGTCGAATTGGATGCCGAGGATGACGGTAAGCGTAACTTACATATGCCGGACCTTCCCCATTTCACCGTACACCTCCGCCTCGTCAGGTAAAGCCTTATCAGATTGATCAAACCCGGTGACACCTTTTAGACGGGCTGGTCACCAGACTAGGGTGAAACGACACAGCAATGGTGCCGGTGAAGGTTGTACCGCAGAATTCCGCCCGAATAACTGCGCTGTTCAGCGCGGAATGAGTGGGGCCGATCGACGCGACAGCAGGTGAAACGACACAGCGATGGATGGAATTATCGAGACGACCAATGACGGAGCAACCATTCAGATGCATGGCAGTGAAAAGTAAGGGAAGGGAAGGACGACGCGAGAGCGCACGAGACTGAGACGGACAGACGGGGACCCGTCCTACGATACCCAAACCGGTCGTTAGGATAAATGTAAATAAACAAACGTCAACGTAAAAACGCAAACAAATCTGGTGCCGTAGCGGGAATAGATCCAAAACCCTAACCCTAAGCAAACAAAACAGAAGTTTTGTATTATGGAATCTGGATTGGCTTTTATTTTTAAAATGGCAAATTCGCGATGTCAGTAAAATGTTCAAGAAACTGTAAGATATACAGGGGTAATCGACTAGAATCCCCCCGCCCTAACTCTATCGTAGTCCGCCTGGTGAATTCGTCCTCTGCCATCGCTTCGTCTTAGCTTGCCTACGGCTCTCCTTCCGGCCTTTCCAAGCGGTTCTCTCTAATCTGTCCTACCAATCACTCTTGTATGGGTGCCCTGGCGCGCTAGCATATCCCCATGGCTTCGCAAAGCATGGTTGCGTGAAGGGATCCAACACCATCGAAAACACCGGACTCACTGGTCCGATGAAATGAACGATCGCTGAATCCTTGAGCTGTTCCAACGGGAGCTTCTCCCTTTCCACGTCATATCATCCTGCAGCTGCCCCGAGTGCCTGTGCATTCCACGTGAGACCTAACCAGAGCCGATCACCTCTAAAGTAAACATCGAGTGGGTCCTGATCCCAATAGAGTGGGACCTTCATATCGAAGCAGTGTTTCAAACTCCGGGAACGCGATGCGGATTTTGACGAGGTCGATCAATAAGATGCCTGAATTGAAGTATTCCCTCCGGGAGACACGAGCGTGACCCGTCGGCATGACCACGCCTGGCGCAGCAGCGATGGGATTGCCTTTGAGGTTGGTGTTCCATAAGCGCACCAGCGTGTCTGCATCGAGATAAATCACGCGCTCGCCAGGCGAGCACTTCATGTCGATACTTGCCCAAGGGGGGTCCAATTGGGAAGGGATGGAGTCTGGGGTAATTTCATGAAGACAAGGGCGATATCCGGACGATGGGACATGGATGCCTCGATCTTTTGCTCGTCTGCTACACGGAGACCGCAGTCAAAGACGTAGATGGTAACGGGTCCCTGGACGGCCTCGGCGATGCTCCGCAGACCCACCGTACCCGGCGCGGCATATTCCGAGTCAAAAGCGAGTGCAATATGTATTGTATCGATGGTAGCATCATCGAGCTGCAAGTTGTCTTTGGGGCCTTGAGTCGAGGCAACGTGGTTGATGTTGGTGGTCGCATCTGTGACGAGAGTGGTCAGCATTGCTACAAAGGTGGTTACAACGATCAACCAGTGTTGATCGATGTCTTTACGTGACGACACGAAGGCGTGAAATGGCCTCCCGAGGGATCAGGCGCGGCGTGGGCCACTATATGTGAGCAAATATGACACGGATGAGTATAACGTGTGCTATAATCTCGCGCTATCTCACCCCACATGATGGTTCTGAGGAGAAATAGATGGTTCACCCGCTCTGGTTCCGGGCTTTTTCATCTCCTGCTGAGAAGCACGCACTATGTAGGTTTTAGACAGTCCTGGGAGTGAATCGGAGTGACGGAGTTGAGCCCACACCTGACCTGCACGTTTTGACATCAGTCTGTCAATGAGGTTCTCTCAGACCTGCACCGATGAGCTCTGCATAAATTTATCCGTGGTAAAATGACACACCTCTTGCGAAAATATTCCACTCGATTCGTCCCAATGCCTCGGGAGCGACAGAGAAAGATCTACCAGTTCTAGCCATAACTTTGTCCTAGAATATTGAACACTTACCCGTCTACCCGCGGAGCCTGGTCCCAACAAACCAATAACATTCGGGTCATTCCCACGGAAACCGTTGCACCACTTTGGGTGGCGCTCGCTTCGGCCACTCGCAGCTTTGGCATGAGCGAATCCACTTAAACGGCCCTGACCCCGGACGCCCCAGTTTAGTGTTATTTCTCTCCCAACCATTCTCCCATCATACTTCATCAAGAGTCCAGCACTTTCAGCAGACCTCGAAAGACGGTCTTGTCAGTAAAGTTATGCTGTACCTGGCGTCAGCTCACATCAACGTTGTAGAGAGACATGCAGCCAGCTCCTCTCCGCCTTCACCCAATCGCCCAGGAGGAGGTCAACGCTCTCGCTGCACAAATAGCTGCTCTCCAAGAGCGAAAGCAGATCTTGACCAACGAAGCGTTCCACGTCCAATATTCCATCCTTACACTCCAAAGTCGCATCGCACAAATCAACAACGAGACCCTTCCGATATCCAGATTACCCTCCGATGTCCTCGCTATTATCTTCGAGGAGAGCAGGTGTCTCCTCAATCAATGGCCCGGTCCTCGAAGACCACTCCCTACAGAGGTCCAGCTTTCTCACGTCTGCTCTCGTTGGCGCCAGGTGGCACTCAGTACTCCATCTCTGTGGACAACCATACGAGTCCCAATTCTTCACAAGGAAATCGCTGTCAAAACGTATTTTCAACGATGCAAACAGTGTCCCCTCGATATCCATATTGGTCCAATGCTCTCCGATAAGCGAACTATGGATCTCATCTCGACCCTCCTCATTCCCCGAATACCTCAGTTTCGAGAATTGATCCTCGACACAGAGGACCGTCAGGAACTCTTTAGTGTCCTTGGACTCCTCGTCGACATTGCTGCACCCCATCTCCGTCGACTGAAAATATCGAGTCATGATCTCGTCCGCGGACAAGGGGCTTACCCTCGCTTCAAGCTTTTCCGGCATGGCGCGCCACTACTTGCAGATACGCGCTTGAGCGCAATTCCAATCACGTTCCCAGAATCCTCCATAACAACACTCCATTTCGATCCGTTACCCGGTCCAGGGGCGCCGCTTTCTAGGAGTGATCTACTAAGCATGATCACGCCATTTGCATCCACTCTCACCACACTTCATCTCAAAGGTTTTGTGAGCGGGTTCCACGAGGAACCGGGCAGTGTGCCTGTCGTGCTACCCGCTCTCCGCGAGCTTCTTGTCCACGGAAATGCTTTGATTCATGGCTTCAACGTATTCCGCAATATCTCCACTCCCGGCATCCGTTCGTTCACACTATTTGCGGTCAAGCGACATGCTTTATCATCGATACACAAATTCATGACGCGGATATGTCCTGAGCAATTCCAGGGACTGCGGGCCCTCCATTATATAGAGGGTGATATGGATGATGACCTGGAAATATACCTTCCCCATGCGACCTCGGAACTGACACACCTCTCCGTGACAATCGGCCACCACTCGCAGCTCCTGCGGCTCCTGCTCAATAGTGATAAGCAAGCTTCATTACACGGGACTGTCCCCCTATGGCCAAATTTACGTACGCTGTCACTCCACCTGGCTCGACCGTGGATGCAAGACAGGGATGATGCAGATGGAGACGAGGAAGATGAAATACCGCCCATGATGGCGATGCTGCTTGATGTTGTCCAGCAAAGGAAATCGGTCGGCAGACCACTGGACATGGTACAGCTCGAAGGCTCGAATGCACGTGCGTTTCAAGAACAATTCGGTTCGGCTCTCGTCAAGTCGCATCTACACGTGGACATGCGGGTAATTGTTCCGCAGCATTCGACCGATTTTCGACCTTGTGATCCTGATTGGGCCTACACGGGCAACTTTTACGGATCCCAGTATCGTTCACATGTGTATCGGAAGTTGCAGGCTCAGGACTGGGGGCTGGGGGGGCCGGGACCGAGAGGGCCTCCGACGATCATACATGCCACTCCGTGAGTTGAGGTGGCACGTATTGTAACTATCATCAGCGGGGACTTGTTGTCGTCGATGCTATGTGTATGTGTCCTAGGTGCATTTCAACTCGGTATGCAATGTGAAAAGAGGACTCCGAACGATAGGTTGTGGACGACGACCACTGTCATGATATGACGTCCATAACCAGACACCATTGAAAGAGACAATGGAGACCCACCTACATAAATCAGCTTTCACCATCCGCACTGTGCTAGGCAGATGTTCGCTCTCTCTCTCTCTCTCTCATCCATCACATTGGTCCAGTGCGTCGAAATTTCCGTGGCATCGCCCTGCCGTGCCCCATAATACTCCCAGAAGCATCCCGAACGAGGCAGCCTGGTAAGTTGTCAAACATATCGCAGGCGTGCTCCCGGGCTCCTGAAAAACGTGTCCCCAACGTGTCTTGTAGTTCCTCTGCCTTGCCCTTTAACCCGGAACTTCATGGAACATGTCCCAATCGAACTCTTAGCCACTCCCCATCGTACGCATCCGTCAATCTGACCCTTGTGCTTTACTCAGCAAAACCGAATAGCAGATCCGACCATGGCCCTTTGCTATCTCAACGACGAAGCCACCTGTGGCATAAGGCTGAAAGACGAGCTGGAACAACTCACCGCCCAAATCGGCGGGCTCCAGGCTTCGCATGACGAATTAGTCCGGGTCATGCGGAATCTCCAAGCCCGCGCAGCGCGTATTCAAAATGCCAAAGCTGCAGTCGCTCGATTGCCGCCCGATGTCCTCGTCATGATATTCGAAGAATGCCGTCACTTAAACCCTCAGTGGACCGGCGTACTCAGTCTACTCCGTCAACTTCCTGTCGAAGTCCGTCTCTCGCATGTTTGCAGCCAGTGGCGAGCTGTGGCACTCTCTACTCCCAGCCTCTGGTCCTCTATACATTTCCCGTTCGAACACAAGGAAGAATCACTTAATGAATACCTCAAACGATCGGAGGGGAGTCTTCTCCAAGTATATTTAGGTCCATGGGCCAAGTACCCGAATCTGGAGCGCACTCTGTCGACTGTGCTGATGCCACACGTGGGTCGTTTTCAACAGTTGGTTCTAGACGCGGTGTCGAGGGAAACGCTCTCCGCGTTACTACTTGCATTCCGCGATGAGGCTGCATCCTCCTTGAGGCGGCTGAGAGTCATGTGTAGAGGCACCACGCTCACGCACGGGCCACTCCCGGTAGCAAACATATTCACAAAGGGCGCACCGTTGCTCACGGACGTGCGTCTCGACAACGTCCCCGTCATACTTCCCAATCCAGGCGCGGAGATGCTCTCGTTTTCGGTCTACCCCGGCCCACAGTTTCCCATGCCCCGGAGTGGTTTTCACCAGATATTAGCTGCCTGCCCCTCTTTAAAAGTGCTCCACCTTCGGGGATTCGTGGAACTCATCGCCCAAGCGCCCATATCTCCGATCCACCTTCCTACGCTTCGCGAACTCGTGGTCAATGGACGCATCCTCGCGAACGGCCTCCGTCTGTTCGATCTCATCTCCGCGCCCAATATTGACACGCTCATTCTTGAGGACGTAAAAGCACACTCGCTTGTGTCCATCCACAACTTCATCGCACGCTCCCATCTGCACGCCTTCCAGTCACTCACCAAGCTCCGCTACGTCCGATGCGAATTCGGACCCGACATGGACGTGCATCTCCTCCGTGCCACACCCGGCATCTCCGAGCTCGTGCTCAGCGTAGACAAGAACATGCATCTCATCAGGCTGCTCGTCAATAGCGACAAGCAGGCAACGATATATGGGTGTCCACCGATGTGGCCTGGCCTGCGCACCGTCACACTACATACGCAGGGGTACACGGGGCAGGCCGTCGGTGCGCCCGGTGTCCCCGTGAATGAACCCTCGCCGACGATGCTCCTCCTGCAGGAATTCATCATTCGCAGAAATGCCCTCGGAAAGCCCATCATGCTACTCCGCTTCAAAGGCCCCAACGCGGCATCCTTTAGTAGCGAATTCCACTGGGGACTGAACCAAGCGAAACAATACGTCCCTACGCAAGCCATCTGTTGTCAGATGCCGGCTATCCTCACGGATTGCGGGTACAACAATGATTGGGCGGCGATCGCGGAAGCATATAGTAGCCAGCTCCGTCAGTTTTTGGCACAGGTGTCACTTGTTCGACATCAGATCGCGCCTGTGCTCCCTCCGAATTTTAATATACAGCATCTGAGACGCCGAATCGGAGTTCCGACATGATCCAGATTAGCATGATCCTGTAGGGCTTTCTCTCTCTCTCTCTCTCTCGACATCAATACTTTTTTTTTTTTTTTTCGTATCACGATCATCGTCATCATTATCCACATCATCTACATCAAATACTAACATGCATCACTCATCCCCATCACAATGCCTTTGGAATTATGATTTGCAATGAAACGATATTCTATTAGCAATCTAGACGATGGCACATTTCCTTTCCACACCCTTTCTCTCCTCTCCTTTTTCTTTCGAAGAGGACATTACACATGTTTGTAAACTAGCACGCGGATGTCATCAATATTTAGGATCTAGCATCAATTAGATTTTGCTTTCATAACTTGGCTTTCGCTTTCGCCTTCCAGTTATCGCGTGCTTCTTCGCCAAGTGCGCCAGCTCGAACCAGTGCGTCCCTCTCTTCTGCCGAGAAGCCTAACTCGATGAGGATAGCTTTGTTGTGGGTCCCAGGTTCGAGTATCATGGGCGACCCTGCGTGCGGTGATAAAGCAGGCGTTCTGCTCAGTTGGGGATGTGGAGCGGGACCAGGCGAGCCCGTCGGATCGATTAATACGGCTTCCGCAGGCGTCAACACCGGCACCGCACACGCATCCGAATCTAGAAAAAAAAAAGGGGGGGGGGAGGGGCGGAACGGAGACCGACGGATGAACGGCGATGAGCATCCAAGAAAAGAAACAAGGTGAAACAAAACCGACCGTGAAACACCTCTGCCCAATAATCTCTCGGGAGTACCTTGAACCCGTCCTGGATGTATTTCCTTAACTTGGGCCAATCGTCTTTGGTGAACTGTTTAGCGCGGGTCGGAGTCCATTCGGTTTTCATACCGTTGATGCGAAGAGCGGCATTGAATCGATCGATAAAGGTGGCAAAGAATTGGGGTTCGAGACAGCCGAGACTCATCCATTTCCCGTCGGCGCACGTGTAGACGTCGTAAAAGGGAGCCCCGCCGTCGAGCATGTTGGATCCGCGTGGTGCGGAGAAGTAGGGAGAGGCGTTGTGGGTGTTGAGGAGGGGGAAGGAGGAGACGTAGCGGGTGCCCGAGACCTGTGGTTGAGACGATGGTGAGAAGGGAGGAGCGGGTGGTGGATGGCTTACCATGTCGGCGTTGACGACTTGACCACGTCCGCTCTTGCCACGTTCGATGAGTGCCAAGAGAACGCCGGTCGCACACAAGAGGCCGCCGCCAGCGAAGTCGCCAAGAAGATTCAGAGGGAAGCTAGGCTTCTCGCTTGTGCCTGGCAACATCTAGATTTATAAAGATCAGTGGAGATAGACTCGTCGACAAAATCTGGCATCGTACAGATAGCACACCGCTGAGAGCGATATAATTGATGTCGTGACCTGGGAGGATACCATCAATGTCGTCGTTCACTCGGGCACGAAGGTTGCACACATACCAGCCATGGAGGCATAAGGGCCTACATTCCGATAAGTCGGATCTTTGGCCTAGTGGAGAGATTCGCTCACCTTCTCGGGGGAATCTGAACAAGATGATGAGTCATAAGCAAGGATAGAAGACACCGATAGACTCACCCAGCGATCCGAGCGTAGATCAGCCTGTCATTCAATCCTTTCTTTTCTTCCGTGGCGTGAAATACCTCCGGTCCCAGACCGAGTCGCTCGAGAACACCGGGTCTGAATGCGTCGATGAGGACGTCCGCTTGGGCGATGAGACGTTTGGTGGTCGCTAGGCCGACTGGATTCTTTGTATCGAGCACGATCGAGCGTTTGCCTGCGCAGAGGGTGTCGTTGGTGGGCGTGGAGGACGGTCTGTCGATGCGAGTGACCGAGGCACCGTGGTGTGCAAGGATAAGACCGGCAAATGGAGCTGGCGCCAATCCCGCGAACTGGATAACCAGTTAATGAACGTACGGATAAACGAAGGCGCTTGCCGCACCTCGACTACTTTCAGTCCGTCCAAAGCCATCGAGAAGGGAGGCAAAGTTGAGGTATGGAGGAGAGGGTGAGATCGAGTTTCAAGGGAGGTGTCGCCTTATGTTTCGGTATTGTGAAACGGGTGACGGTACGCATGATAAGGCGGGCGGTATTGACCGGAATTACTGTTGTCCCACTTGTCTTGGAAACAAAACCGACAATGCCTCAGTTCGACATGTGTCCGGAACGTTTTGTTACTCTTGGTCCGGGATGAGGATATCATATGATCCGGAACCGGTACTCGTGACAATACTCGAGTTTTCACTGGCGTTCAATGTATGCAGCCAGTGGCCATTGACTCGAAGGACGCGGTGCGATGCTAGTGACATTTTCTGTTTGTTTTCGACATCAACCAGATTCAGAACACAGCCAGGGTCGCGACCGGATCATCACATTGGCATTGTGGCAACCACCCACTACATGCTTAAGCCGTCCTTGACAACTCACTGATCTAGCTCCAGCTGATGCAGTGCCTTCATCATTGTGTCTCCACAACGACGTTGCCGAGGGTGAGTTCATCTCGTACCGTGTACTAGTGTTGATGAAGTTCAAGATCTTCTGCTCAACCTCGACGAAACCTCGGTGGGACGCAACCTTCGAAGGCGACGCCCAACTGTACCTTCTCCCGCTACAGCATTCCGCTAACACGGAACTTTCGGTGACACCATACCATGTCACGTGGGATACCTCCCGTGTCGTTCTGATCCCGTGTTGAATGTTCCCCACTTCTTGTCACACACATGCAGCCGTCCTCTATTCTTTCGACTCTTTACGCGACCGTTGTCGGGAGGTGTCGCTGCACGGTCCGGAGTCTCATCCCACACATTAAATGCCTTTGATATCGCGAAATATCGGTCGTCTCGTCGCCCATCATGAGGAATTTGGCTGTTCTTCTCCATCTCGCTGCACTCGCTGAAGCGCAGCACACATTTGTTACTCGAGATACGGACACGGGCTTGTCGTCGTTGACGCTCAATGGCCCAGCATCGATCCCAGACGAATGGACTACTCCACCCCTGAATCCAGCTCTTGCCAGTTTCAGCATCGAAACCGCCTTTTTCGATGAATACTTGGGAAATGTCTCCTATCCCAACACGTTATCGATAAACCTTTTCCAGAACCTAAAGGAGAGAGCAGGTATCGCATCACAGATACGTATCGGTGGAATCACAGCCGACTCTGCGACGTGGAACCTCAACCAAGATGCCGCGTTGTACAATTACATCGACGCGAACGGAGCACTCGTCAACACGACTCTTGGCCCCCAGTTTTGGAGTTCTGTCAAACTCCTTCCAGAGGGGACTCAAATTGTCATGACTCTGGTGAGTCAAGCCACGAAATTGGTCATGGATCGCCTTCAACATCGAACAGGACTTGGAAAGCCTCAACTACACAGGCGCATTGAGTATGGCTGAGGCTGCCTGGGCAGGTCTTGGACCGGACATCATCTCTCGCTTTGAAAGTCAGTTCTTATAGCTCCCTCGTCGCCGTGCTGACATGTGTACCTTGTACAAGTTGGAAACGAACCCGATCAATACTATCTCGACTTTGGCGCGCAGAACTACACGGCGATTTGGGAGGTAAGCTCATAGCGTCCTTTCGTAGTTACACGTGATCAAGCTGTTTTTTTCTGTCCATAGCCTTGGTCGGTCAACATATCCAAGGCACTGGGCATCTCCTATCCTGAATTCCAAGTTGGAGCTACAGTAATCGACCCGCTCTGGCCGTACAACACTCCTCAGGCGGATGCTCAATTTGATTGCGCCAGTGCACTTGCTGCTGGTGCCGATGATGGACACACTATCAAGACATGCAGTGAACATACTTATCAATACAGTGTTAGTACTTCAATCGAGTTCTTGGGTTTTGAATTAATTGAGGTTTAGGTCTGTGACCCTACCAGAGCAGCGGTGGCTACGTTGCCAAACTTGGTTTGTACAGTGACATGCCCATACCGTTAATTAAGCCAATCAATATTCGCCCAGGTTAACCACACTCGTCTTGCCGAGTTAGTGGCAAGTTATCACGCTCTTCTGCTTCAATAAAAATTTCTTCCAGGTATCTGGATCTGTGGCAGCCCCGCATTCATGCAGTTCGATCGCAACTTGGCCCCGAAGCTTCATGATTGGTGCGGACCTCTTTCCAGGACTGACCCTCAATAATTATCCCTTGTCAGGCGAATTCAACTCGGTATCATGTTCAGGCAGAGACAATGTCAGTAACACCTTTGGACAGGCAATGTGGTTGGTATGTCCTTTACTTAATTTTACAGGTTTTGCGGGAATTCACTGGGACGTCTAGCTCGATACGACGCTCTACGCAGCCTCCATTAATGTTTCACGGCAAGCATCTCGGCTGCTTCAGCAGCTCGTGGATGTGGTTCAATAGTCGTGGATAGTGTATACGTCCATCAAGGAGGCCCTCTTGCATTACAGAGCTCGACGCAGCTGAACCACGGTGGCCTTGCTTTCTACAACCTCTGGTCTGCATCAGAACAACTTGCGTGTTTGCACGTACTTATTCCAGGTGCAGGTACCCCGTTTACAACGCTAACGGACCCATTCAAGTGTTCCCAGCGTACTCTGCATACCTGTTTGTCTCGGAGCTCATCGGTGGTTCGACGTCACTTCAGGCCACCAACATCTTCCCGGGTAGACAAGCCAACGGATCCCCCATCACCACCGCGGACGGCGACCCTTCTGCAGGGCAATTCTCAGTGTACGGGTATTGGGACCACCCAAATACCAAGTATCCCGCCAAGCTTGCCATCCTCAACCTCGAGATATATAACTCGACGGCCACTTATCCTCGCCCAAACGTCACCGTCGATTTTTCGGCGTATTTGGCGTACCATGGGCAGAGGGTGACTGTGAGGACGCTGATTGCACCTGGTGCGGAGATCAAGTTTGCGAATATGACGACGTGGGCTGGGCAGACGTTCGCGACTGGCATTGCGGAGGGTGAATTGATGGAGGAGCACGTTACGAGTGGTCAAATCGACGTTGCAGCATCGTCTGCGATTCTGATTACTCTGCAAAATGGGGACGCAAACCACTAAGTCGAACCTTTGTATTTTTTTCATAAAGTCGGTTGTACTACTTTGGAAATGACACCGAGCCTGGGATAGTTGTGTGTCAGACATGAGTCAGAGTGTCTGACTCAGATGTCCGAATTCTGTCTTATGAGCTGAACTCGTCAAGCCCGACGTCGCCGTATACTTTGGATGAGAGCGCTGAGATCGCCCCGGACTATCACCACCATGGCGACCACCGGCAAGATCACAAAAGTACCCATCTCAAAGCTCCCTCTACCGCCTCCTTCACACATCTTGACCCACAACCTCACCGCAGACCCAAGCGAACCGACCCCATCCGACTTCATTCATGATGTGCTCCAGAATCGACCCAGCATTCAGCGGCGTGCACGCCTTTTGCCCGGCGAAGCACACTTTGCGTATGTCTCCCCGATGCCCCTGGAATTTCCCTACGAAGTACCCCCCATCCCGTCCTCCGCGAACGACGACAAGGCAGCGCACATCGAGAAATGGCTCAAGAAGCACGAAGCGACCATCCCAGCCGAGACCGCTCTCAAGGGGAGTGACGATCCCAGCCCCAACGGGCTCTCCAAGTTCGTCTCGGAAGCGCGGGATCAGAAGCGGGCGCTCATCGGACTCTCGGAAACGTGTCTCCGGGACTGCTTACCGCACTTGGACGTTGGAGATGCGTTTGCCGTCCTCGGACGTCCGTCGTTGGTGCCGTCGAATTCAGAGGACGGGGAGGGGTCATCCCCTGCAGAGTGCGTTCGTCAGGAGCTCGTCGATGTGCTGAGTGGGCATGCGGCCCTCATGTCTGCAGACGCTGCTGCGGACGGGAAAGGTTACGCGCCGTGGTCTCTTCGATACAGTGGACATCAGTTTGGCAATTGGGCTGGTCAGCTCGGGGACGGACGGGCGATTTCGATTCGTGAGTGATTTGATGGCATGATATGCCACGTGAACGCTGTGTTCTCATCGACGGGGGCTAGTCTCTACGCCGCACCCGTCTGAAGAGGGTGTGACATATGAACTTCAACTTAAAGGGGCTGGTCGTACCCCGTTTTCTAGAACGGCTGATGGGCTGGCCGTGCTGCGTTCTTCGATCCGAGAGTTCCTCTGCTCCGAAGGTAATTCTCACGAACATCCAAGTTTCCGGTATGGCTCATAAACCTCTGTTTAAGCTATGCATGCGCTATCGATACCCACTACCCGGTCGCTCGGCCTGGTACACCTCCCTGAACTACCGGTCATACGCGAGAGGATAGAGACGGCTTGTGTATGTACCCGGGTCGCCGAAAGTTTCATCCGGATTGGCAATTTCGAAGCGCTGTCTCCTCCCATGAGACTTTTTTTCTTTGGTGGCGGGCAGCAGGACGCTGACTACGACGCGTTGCGTGTTTTGGGGGAATGGGTCGTCAAGAAGGTGTTGCGGCTCCACGCGGTGAACGTCGACGCGGGTGACGCGTGGGGCAAGGCGCTGGTCTTTGAGGTGGCTCGCAGGAACGCGCGGATGGTGGCAGCCTGGCAAGCATATGGATTCATGCATGGCGTTATCAATACGGACAAGTGAGTTCTTTGACATCGCCCCGGGGGGTGTTCTGACATGATATCAGTGTGTCCATCTTGGGCCTCACGATCGACTATGGTAGGTGTTCCATGATTTGAACGTGTCACGACTCGAGTGTCCATGTCAAATGCAGGACCGTATGCATTCATGGATGTCTTTGACACCTATCATATCTGCAATCACAGTGACTCCGAAGGACGGTACGCTTACATGGTGAGATGATCTCCATTCCGACGAGTCCGTCCTCTAATCGAATATTGTAGCATCAACCAAACATGATGTAAGTACATCCTTTCCATCTGTACGGAGTCACCTTTGGACGTCCACAGTGTTTATGCCTGCCGTGCCCTGCTCAATGCACTCGCCCCACTCATTGGCGCCGAAATGTCCTTCGGGAACAAGGCCGTCAAAGAAGGCTGGGCCGCCGACGTTTCATCCGACGCTCTCCAGTCGTGGCGTACCACCGCCCTCGAGCAGATCCAATCCGAGATGGAAAGCGCATTCCAAGAGACCTACGCGGTCGAATACAACCGCCTCCTCCGCAAACGCCTCGCGCTTCGACTCAAAGTGGATAATGACCAGTCAGAAATCGTTCAGCCCCTCTTGGACATGATAGAGAGACAACAACTGGATTTCCACGGGGCATTTAGAAAATTGTCGGGTTTCCGGCGGGAATGGGTGAGGGATGAGAGTGGGGAGAGGACAGACGAGTTGGAGGTGTTTATTGGCGGTTTGCTTCGAGGAACGCCAGAGCCGGATCAGCTGGATTACGTAGGAGCGACGGAGCAGTGGCTCCAATGGCTCGAGAAATACGCCGAGCGGATCAACCGTGAGGCTTCGGAATGGGTTGTAGAAGCGTCCGATTATGATGCGGCGCGGGAAAGGGCTCTCAAGGCTGCCAACCCACGTTTCGTACTGCGCCAGTGGCTGCTCGAAGAGGTCATCAAGAAGGTGGAGACGGATCCTGCGACCGGGAAGCGCGTTCTCGCAAAGGTGTTGGAGGTGCGCATTGTTATCGTGGGTAGTGAGGCTTGAGACCTGACTCGTTCATTAGATGGCTTGCGCTCCGTTTGAGCCGTGGGGCGCCGAGGGCGACGATAAGCCCGACAACGAGCTCGATCCAGAGATTAGAGAAGAGAGGCGGTACTGCAGTATGGGAGAGAAGCGGCTGCTGGGCTTCCAATGCAGCTGTTCGAGTTGAGCATTTTGTGGATTGCAAGCATGCGTGCGTTGTACGTTGTCGCGAACTCTTAAATATTGTTGTACACTCTACCAGCTTCGCCGGACTAGCATCACTTGATCATGAGGGTACGAACTTGGAGGAGTAACCTAACCTCCACCGCTTGGTCCAACTTGGCAACGATCCGGTCCTTGACTTTAATCCGCCTATATACCCCACCCGGCTCGGACAGCAACAACTGTGCCACAAACGGTTGTCGCAGGGGATGATCCCCATCGTCCACCATCGTCTCTCCCGTCGCCAACGAATGATCCCACACCCTGAATATACACAAATACTTGCTCTGCATTCGTCCAAATCCATACCCCGTGGTGATCGGCTCCGCCAAGGTGACCGTGATCGGATGGAGCGACTCAGCGATGATATGGTACTGGAACAACTCCTCCCCCGCCTTGCGTGCGTCCGACATCGCCTTGGTCTTTTCGACGTCGAACACGCAGTACTCGACTCCGTGGCAGTGGATCTTCGCACCGGCCATGTAGTTGGCGGGGTGCTGCGCGTTGATGCTGATGCGTTCTTGCATGTTGAACAAGCCGATGGTGAGACGGTCGACGCCCCGCTGGGCCTGCTGCAAGTACGGTATCTTGTTCAGCGCGTTCGTGGCCCGCAGCGTCAGTGGGACGGGGTCGACGATCGGAGGTGCGAACGGGTCAAAGCACGCCGGGGACGAGGCGAGGAACGTGTTCGTCCCTGGCTTGCCTGTCCAGTCAAAGAGCGATGGATCGTCCGAGGCGGCCATGATTTCGATCTGGAGGCGATTGAACGCGCCCGTGCCTTCGCCGTACATGACGGGGAAGTGGACGTTGAAGATCCCCATGAGGCAGTAAGCCATGTCTTCGGCCTCTGTGGTCTTGCGGTGCGCGGCCCAGCTCATGCGTTGTCGGATGGTGACGCTGCGCGATGTGGGGTCAAAGTTGGTGAGGGCGTCTTCGTCGATACCGGTGATCTCGGTGATCAGTTTGCGGAAGGTGGGGGATGTTTTGTAGTTGTCGGCGCCGGGGAGATCGACGGACGTGAGTAACAATGTCCAGTCTGACTTGAAAAACACGAGCCGTTGTGGGGCAATGAGCTCTTGCAACGTCCATCCTCTCAAGAACCAAACACTCTTCCTCAACGCCTCGATAGAATCATCAGACACGTCACCGAGGTAGACGATCGTGAGGTCCGAATTTCGATACCACCTGAACATGGAGATGATCGACTTTTGGAGCTCCGAGGTACTGGTCTTGTCGATACAACATGTATCGGACCATGCCCAACGAAACCCGCGTTCGCGTGCGTTGCGGCAAAAATGTTGTAATTTCCTTGTTCCGGGGGACTCTGCGAGGGAGAACACGTCCGAGCCGTCGAGGTCCTTGTATAATGGCTCCGCCGCTTCCCATCGGTGCGAAAACATGGCGTATGCAAACGACGTTTTCACAGCGTCGAGCATCGTTTCTGCGTCGGACGACACCGCGGTCGGGTCGAAAAACGACGCGTGTTCGGCCTTGAACCGTGCCTCGACCGCATGCTGACTGTACAGCTTCCCGTCCTCGGTACAAATCAGACGAAGCGGCATGTCTGATTTCCTCTGATCGACCACATCTTGGAGGGCGAGGTCATCCACCACCTCATCCGGCTCGATTAACTCAGGATCGTCAATCCCACTGACTGGCGAGGCTTGCGATCGCCAGGAACCGCTCCTCAGAGACCTCAGATTCAATGTCTTTGGGACGATCGTCGTCAGCATTTATCGATACACGTTCGGCGGTCGTGGGATATGGTTTACCTGTGATATGCCCGCCTTGAACGAGTCGGGATCTGAGACGGCTCTGACGACTGTGCGTTTGAGATGTAAGAGTGACTTCGCCATGGATATCAAGAATTATCCCTTATTGCTTCAGCCCCTGGTCAGAACGGACCAAGTCAGGAAACATGGAACGAGTAGTTGCGTTCGAAACACACACCGAGCGAGAGAGGAAAGTCGCTGGGGGGATGAAGGACAGTTGGACGGGAAGAGTAAGAAAGGGCGCCTTGCGTGGTCCACCCAACCCCCAACCTTTTATCATGGGAGAAGGGGTATGAATGCGTATGACCACTTTTGGGAAAGGTTTGCGGTGAACGGCTGTCCGAAAAGCGACATACCTCCAACATGACTTCTGTCCTCCGGGTGACCGGCACATCTGAAACGACGTTCGAATCGGCATTATGTAGTGGGCGCGCATTCCCCGGTAGCTCGCCACCGCTGCGCGCGGGCGACGTTAAGGTGGTTTGGTACCTCAACGTTAAGATTCGATAGGCTGTGTCAACGGCACCCACGTAGCCAAACATCACATGTTTCCCGTCATGTGGGCAAGTTGGCTATGGCATCAGTGCCGTGACAGCCATGCCAGCAGAAAACCCTGATAGTATGTAGTTGCTATCAAACGCGATAACGAAGGAAGGCGCCTAGATTGGCACGAGAATCCCGCTCGCATTTATCACAGGGACAAGGTTATGGATGACGACGACGTTTCGTCGTTTCCGTCTTCTTCGCCGTCCACCTGTAGTCCAAGGTCCTTACCCAGCTTCTTCTTCTTCTTGCTTTCGTCTCCTTCTGTTGCAACTTGCTGTGGGATCATCCACGGTCGTTGCCAATTTAGAGCGATAGATATTGGTCAGAGTCCAAGGGTCAGTGGACGAAGCGAGACCGAGATTTTGGAAAACGATGGCAAGAACACAGGTGTCACGAATTCCGAAGTTGTCAAGATGAAGTTTGGGGTTGGAGTGTCCAGGAACGGTTTGGGACGGTGATGGCCGGCTGGCGTATTCACTGTGGCCTCGTGCTGCGAAGCCTGCGGTGTGGTCGCTTTGCTGGACCATGGCTAGTCTCGGGAGTCAGCGCCATCCTCAACACAACCCGTCAAAGGATCAGGGGGAGGGGGCTTGAGCTCGGTTTGGCGAGAAGTAGAAGGCGAGGTGGGAGGGTGCATCCGATTGTCGTCACGTCGGGCGGCCTTGAAGCTAAAGGCTCAGCTCGAGTCAATCGGGCCACCCACCGTGACGACAATCGAAAGCGCTGAGGTTCTTTCACCTTTACAAGACAGGCTGAACCGGACCACCGTCGATAACTTGCTGAAGTGCTTCAGTAAAGATTGGCGAGCGTCCTTTGCACACCTTGTCGATACAAGACCGAACGCCGTCTCCACCAAATCCTGACACCGACCTACCACACATCTTCCCCCCCCCCTCCGATTCTTCACCTCCGCATACCTCACCACCCAAACGCCAAAAAAAAAAAAGCGCCTCGCAAGGCCCAGGCCCACTCTCCCACTTTTAATTATCATGCGGGGTAATCAAAGAACGCGTGTGACGTCCACGTGAACGACCGTCCGACAACTTCTAGACATTCCACCATTGAACGTGACCATTTCGTCGTCTGGGAGATCGGTACATTTGATCCTCGGGATCCTTGCCTGAAAGAGCAAGCGATGGATTGGCAGTGCCTTCAGCTCACACTGTCAGGCGAATAAACGCTCACGAATACAGCCCGTCTTGATAGTTGCTATCGAACGTGATATGATCAAACGGATTCGACAAAAAGTACGACAGCGGCGTACTATCCAACCCTCGGAGCCGAGCTTGGACGACCCTCATCTACGAGGGGATCACGAATAGTAAAAAGACGGATCCGACCTAGATGCACTCACGCGCGGTTCGGGACGAGGTGGCACGATCGCATTGATTCGAAAGGACAGTGGAGTTGCAACACGGATGTATCCTGTGACCGATGAGAACAAGGGGGGGCAGTAGTGCACACAACTATGATGCATATAGATATCGAGATAAAGAGCAGCGTAATATGCCATGAAAGGAGTGACAACGAAGTAGGAAGAGTAGGTAAGCCAGTACCAGATCATGGCGTGCCGCATGACAACAGGATCAAAACAACGTCGAATAGGAACAAGAAATGTAACAAAAAAACTACGTACACAAAAGATCAAGAATGCGTACAGGGTGTTGACACGATACAGGATCCAGTTCTGTTGAGGAAATGGAGAATTCTAACGAGGGCGGGTCCGGATTGGCGGGTAGGGGAAGGCTGTGACGCTGACAGCAGAGTCGCCGTCATCTGCGGTCGCACGAGAGTAGACGGACGATTGAAGAGAAACGATTCTGTCGTCACTATCTAGGTCATGTGGTTCTCCGAGGGCAGCAATCAAGGATCGAATCGCAGAGGACGAATCGCGCGTAGAGTCGGGATCAGCGAAAGGATTTTTGGATGTATCCGCGAGTAACGTGCGCTTGATGGGGTGGTCTCGAGCACTGAAGAAGGGGTTTTGACCTTTCGAACTGCTCTTGACAGAACTCGCACTGTCTGAGAAGGGATTCCGAAGTTCCCTAACCTCAGAAAAGTCTGAGTCGACTTGACTGACATGCATCACCTCCGCGCTTTCCCAACGATGAAGGGAAGAGACTGTGGCAGGTGGCGTCGACTTTGCCGTCGCCATCATGTGGGGTGACATCGGGTTGGACAAGCCTGTGCGCAGAGACATGGTGGTCGAGTCGCCACCAACGGTTTCCCCGTCCCAAGAAATAGGAGGTGTCATATCCAAACCACGACCCACGAGATGGAGAACCGGTGGGGGCTTGGCAACTATCCCACCCATACCTATGTCGGTACCTTGTGACGCCATCTCGGCAGCCAAGCCAGGGTGGTACTTCACAAAGTGTTGCATGGTCCCGACCGATTCTCGATTGTGCCCCTCCGACGATTTCTCCCCCGAGGTATTGCTGATAGTGCGGTGGAACATGGTGCCGAGTGGCCCAGATGGAGGGTTCTGCCTCATAGGCCGCTCCCGTTGCTCCTGGCCCTCCCGTCGATCTTCATCATCATCCATCCGTTTCCAGGGTTCCAAGTGAGAACGCCTCCGCGAAACATTGTTTGTGGCGTTACGAGACTTGAAATATGCAGGCTTTCGTTTTTGACGATTGGAACAGTGAAAGGCAAGCGCTACAGCGAGAAGGAGGGCGATGAGTGCGCCGATGCAGGCCCCAACCACTGTTCCCAGCGAGATTTGATTACTGGTCGAGGTAGTGGAGCTTGCGCTAGCGGTGGGTGTAGACGACTGCGCTATAGCGGTAGACGCATTATCGAATACGGTGGAACTGACGAGGGGAATGCCTGTCGGAGTCGAGTTGGGGTCGGCGGACCCTGCTGAGTTTTGCGCCAACGAGGACACAGTGGGAGTGGGAACGCTTTCTACAACAGAGCCAGAAGCTGGAACATAACCACTCCGCTTATGCCGTGCCCTGTGCATGTGGAGCGACATGAAACGCGATGGCACGAGACGGGGAGGGAATATTGAAACGAGTGAACTCGAAAAGAGTGAACTGCAGAGGTTCCCCTCGCAGAAGGGATCGGGGCCGCAAAGACAACGTTCAAAGGCTTAAAGCCAGTGGGGGGAAGCAAAACGAGAGATGAGTCTGGGAGTCGGACTTTAGTGGTTGTTCGCTTCCAACGTTTGTTCCCGTAATCGGACCAAGAGGGGCATTCACTCACAGTAATTGACCTACACTGGATCTGAAAGAAGGGAAAAAAGCGTAGACGACGCTGCCAGTCACTGACGTCGTATTGGGCGATGAGAGACCGTTGTGAGCGACTGGGAGTAGATGCGAGAATGGAGAAAAGATACGTGGAACCGGCGTTGCGATGGGACGAATTGACACCGCCAATATGTATGTGTTCATTACGATACATGATTGTCAAGCTATTACCAAACTAACGAAAAGCTTTTTATGCGACCCTACGACGACTGAACCTTTCCCAGCAAATCTTCGTATTCTGGGAACAGCAAGCTCGTCATGTTTGCCACAAACGATCTCAACACCGTGTTCCCCATAACCAGACCCGTAAAATACGGGTTGGAACCCATCGACAGGATGTTGGCAAGGAATCCATACACCGTCAGGTCAATGCGTGATGGTAGCTCCCCACCATGAAAGTACTTGTGCTCAGGATACTTGGCCTCGAGTGCTGCGAACGCTTCCTTTTGCAGACGATGCACCTCCTCTGGTGAATGACGGCCTACCCCGGCAGAGTACAACACGCCAGCGATCCTCCGCCTATAAAACCATGACATGAACGACCGCAAGGGCCACGGGATGTCGCCAAACGTCTCCTGTGCCGTGACCACGTAGTTTGCATCGATGCACCATCGATCGTATACGACCGCGAGATACAACACCTCCTCGATGTAGGCTTGGAATGCCCTCGACTCGGCTTTCTGAGCCGTCGTCAGGCCAGCCAGCTCATCAGGATCTTTGATGAGGTCTCCTTCCACCAGGTACTGAATGATGAAATGCGAATCGGAAATTGTGACCGTCTGACCATCGTGGGTTATCTCTGCATAGGGAACCTTGCCTTTTGGCGCTTTGTGGGGAAATGTGTCACGGAGCTCATACGAGATCTTGCTGTGTCTGAGGAAGGTCTCTAGTTTCTGGCAGAACCCAGAATCGCTTGGGCGACTGGACTTTTTCGGTACGCCCAAGAGGACGACGTGGGGTGAACTCGTCATGATCTGTCAGTGCGCCTAACATGTCAAACCGGAATACTTGGCCAGGGCATCAGTCGGACAATGACCGGAAACGGACCTGTAAGACTGTTACGGTTTGTTTTACGTGTGTTCTTCTGAGCCTGAGGTGGTCCTTTCAACAAGTTGTGAGAGGTTGCAACGACCCTTGGCGTTCTTTAAAGTATGCGATTCAGATGTGACGATTGCTCAGCAAGACTTGGCGTCCGCAGTCGACTTGTGTCACAACTTGAAGTACACGCCAATCGAGCAGTGCACAGCTCCATTCCGACGAGCCAACTCTACGTCCAACCCGGGCACAGCCCACTGCTAGGGTAGAGCCTGGTCAATCTCGTTTCCGATGTTTCAACTTGAAGTACATATCTGATAAAGACCCGCTCACCCACTGGATTCCCGAAATGCGACGAGGCTGTGCAAGGACTGCACTTGGCTTGGCTGACCTGATCGATCACGCACACGCGCCATCACTTTAACCCCGCCCCCACCACCGAATGAGTCCCCACACCATCACCGTCCTCTACTTTGCAGCCGCATCCACATCGACTGGTCTCTTTGAACAATCTATCACCCTCCCCACCACCACCACCACCACCACCTCTGACTCGGTACCCAAATTCCCACTCGCATCCCTCGCCCCCCTCCTCATCTCCTTACACCCCAACGCTGGCTTGGACAAAGTTCTCGAGATCAGCCAGTGGAGCGTGAATGCGGAGATGATACCCGAGTCAGAGGTCGACTCGGTGTTTCTGCATGGGGGTGAAGAGGTTGCCGTGATCTGTCCCGTCTCGGGGGGTTGATCAGTGATGTTTCCCCAAGTCTTGGCGATGTGCACACTCGGTCAGGATACCAGTGAAAGACTGCGCGCCCGGTCCAGAAGGTAAGGCGCATCGAACGGCGATCTTATCGTTGTGACTCTTTGTCAGTAGGAAGAAATAAACATGGATAGAGGCGCGAAGGAGTATCATAAACTCTCGCTCTTCCTCCACCCTGTACGTGCAGAATAATAGAGCACCCCACATTATATTTGAAAGTCGTGGACACACTGTCTCGTATTTTTGGGATACACCCCATTCCCATGGGTGCATGCAGAATCCCTCGAGTCGGGTGTGAAAGATCGATATATCCTGCGTCTTCACACCGTCTGCTCGTCCCCTTCATACTCCCCGTCCATCATGTGTAGACACCTCGATGTGAAAAGGGCAAACCAAACACGAGCTTCAAATGCACCATCAGGGATACATCTCCCCGCATTCACAGCGCACCGACTAACCCCCAGCACGTTCCTCATCAAAGAATGGGACGACATTTGGGTGGAACACCCCTTCATCTACGCCAAGATCGTGCCCGCCGCTCAAACCATCCTCCTCCTCGACACAGGATGCGGCGGGAGAACGGAGAATCCCGACATCGAACTCAAAGATCTACGCACGTTCATCAAGACCGTCCCGGTGGAAGATAACGCGGGAAAGCCTCTCAATCCAGGGGGAAAGCTGTCGTACATCGTAGTGCAGAGCCACTGTCACTACGATCACATTCGTATGTGGCAGTTCGAGCCTTCTAGGATCCTGACACGATTTGATATAGTTGGCGCCGAGGCGTTCACAGTCGACAGTCCCATCCTAGGTTCCAGCTATGACCCTACCTTTGCTTCACCCGAAAACCTTCCTAACAACTCTCTCTGCGACAATCTTGGCATTCGCACGCCGTCGTACAAGCTCCACCTCGTCCCCCATCTCCATTCCATAACGTCCCACGGGAACGTGCCCCTAGGTGTCACGGTCTTGCACACCCCTGGACATACGCCGGACGAACTGGCGTTGTGGGACGCAAAAGAAAGCATGCTGTACGTCGGAGACACCCTCTACGAGGACGACCCCATCATATTCCCCGAAGAGGGTTCGCTCCCAACGTGGTTTTCGACCATCGATGACTTGCTGTCCTTCGTCCGAAGTCGGCCAAACGCCAGTCAGGTAAAGATAAACTGCGGGCATGCCACGGCGATGAAGCCGGCCATCGACGTCCTCGAGGCCACAAAGAGGTTTATGAATGACGTAGTTTCTGGGAAAGAACCATTGAAAGCGAGGTATCAAAGAAAGGGTGTTTGGATAGTCGAGTATAAGCAAACGACTGGTCGGTTTTCGTTGAGATGTCCAGAGAGACTAGTTTTGGAAGCGAGAAACCCTGCTTCAATTTAGAACACACAGTACAGACACCACATAACATACCATGTCATGTTCAAAATCCAGGGGTGATCGATCATCGTTTTTTGAACATATCTTGCTCAAGCTGGGCTAGGAATGCATCGGCGTCGGAAGGTCCACTCTTGGTAGAGCGCGCCTCCACAATTTCAGGCGTGCGTGATGCAACAGCCTTCTTATCCAGCGCCGCAAACGGATCACCACTGGTCGCAAACGTCACCAGGGGTGTCGCTGAACTCGAAGCCTGTCCCGGCACACCATTCCCATCCCCTTCCGGTGCCACCTTTGTCTTCCTGCGCTTCGCCTCCAACAAGGCCCGTCGTTCCTCGATCTCTCGCTTGCGTTTCTCCAGCGCTCGACTCGTGGACTGTCCACTCTCCTGACGCATACCTTCCACTTCACCGGGTCGTATATCCATCGCGCCAAGATCCTCTCGCGTCTTCTTTGTTTCTTCGCGCGCCGCTCTCAGCTCCTCCATCTGTTCCTTTCTCGTTTCTTCGTCTCCAGAGAATTGGTAGAACGCGGCACCCTTTGCGCGGACTTCATTTGATGCATCGTAGTGCGACGAGAGAGGGTTATCTGCCTCTGCAAGCTCATCTTGCACAGCCTTGACACGTTCAGCGGAAGGCTCATATACGGGGAAGAAACCGACAGGATTTTCTAAAACCAAGAAAAAAGGTGTCAGCGACATGAACAGCGTTCTTCTGCGCGTATACGTACGAATGACGTCCCTGTCATACAATACCATGCACTTGAGTTCGAATTCACAAAATAAAACCCAGATGACTTACGCATCGTTGACGTCCTCCTCCTCATCTCGTGATCTGGGTAGGAGATGGCGTGGTACCTCTGATCGTCTGCTGGTTCGCAACCGCCCAAACTCGTCTTCGTATTCAATGATAGGATCGTCCTGCATCCCAAATGAACACTACACTCGCGAAAGAACGGGAAGCCGAAACACACCTCTTCTTCGTTCGGTTTCGTAGGAACACTCAACGACTCGTCCACGTCATCGCTATCCGACTCGTAGTGATCAACCCCCTTTGTATCAAACTACCCCAACCACGTCAGAACCACGAGCGAAAAAGACCGAGAGCAGACAAGCCAAAAGAGATCCGTCTGCTCACGTACGCCAAGAGGGAGAGGAGACACGCACGTCTACCAACAGCGCCTCGTACTGTTTCTCGCTCAACCCTCCCGACTTGCCCTGCATCAACTTCTCATACACCTTGGCCTTGCGCTCCAACGCCGCCCGTGCCGATTCGACCGTCACCTTGCTCACTGCTTCGAGCTCCACGTCGCGTGCTGCTCGACCATGTACACCCTTGTTTGATCGGGTCCATACGGTTGGTTTCTAGAACATGGGATAACATCGAACCGTCAGAAACGTCAGCTTCCTCTCCACAAACGATGGGACGGGTACGCACCTTGTCTGGTCGCGTTCGCCCTTCACCCGGAACGAACCTGGGTCCACCTGCTGCTTTTGTCCTCGCGAACTCGTCTGATTTCTTTGCTAGTTCGGCTTTGAGATCGAAGAAGGAAGAGACGCTGACACCCGCAGCTTTCGCCTTGTCAACTGGGGGCATCGAGGATTCGTTCTGGGTATCCTGAGGCACAAGAGACGATGGTGTTTTGGCAGGTGAGCGTGCGCCTAGCGCTGGTATTAACAATGAATCACGTGACACATTCCCCTCGAACCCAAGTACGATGGCATGAATGAAGCATATAACGATACAGTACTGTACATGTCCCCATACGAGGACTTGAAGATGTCCGAGTTTATAACACACTAAACAACAAACGAATCGAGGCGGCCTCAATGCACGAGGTATATGACCCTACTACAGTGGCTTCGCAAACCTACAATAATCTCACGAGAATTAGCATCGCGAACAGAAACCAAGATCATAGTACAAAAACGCACGTGGCATCGATCTGTTTCACTTGCGGGAGAGATAACATGATCTTCCGTCGGTAATTCGCGCCCTCTGACCGTTGACACGGGTTGCCTTCCAGATAGATCGTCTCCAACGACGTCAAGTGCTTGAGCTGCGGTTCGAGCACGTTCAGATCAGGAACCCTGTTATTGTTCAACTGGAAGAAGGAGAGGCGTTGAACCAGACATGCGCTCCTATCGTCGAAAAACGCACGTACCCAGAGTTCCTCTAATGATTCTAAATGTGAGACGTTCTCTATCGCAGGGACAAAATTTGTGCCAAGGTCCAATGTCTTGAGCTTTTTCTGAAGAAAGACCTCCGTGATCATGTCCTACATCATACCGGAGTCACTCACATTGTGCTCGAGACCTTCTATTCTCTCGACCCCATTATGGCTGAGATACAGCTCTTCGAGATTCTCTGACCTCTCCAGGTTCTCAATCTTGGTGATACGATTCGACTGAAGAGACAGAATCCTGAGTTTCTTGAGCTTGTCCAAGTTCTAGTGACGTTGGAAAGTCAGCGCCGCGGTCAACAGCCGTCGACATCACATATACTTCGAGTTTCAGAATTTTGTTCTTTCCTAACCATAGCTCCTCCAGGTTAACGAGCGCGTCCAGCCCTTCTATCCGCTGCAGAAAAGTGTCGACAATACGCCCACTGACCATCATCCTAACGTACCCTGATCCTATTACCCCCTAGCTCGAGGCTCGTCAGCGACACAGACGCCTCGAGGCCCGTTATCTTCGATATTCGATTCTGCACAAAATACACCGTCTGAAGAGATCGTAGATGAACAAGGGCATCTGGTATACTTCGTAGCAGGTTGAACGAGAGATCCAACGTGCTGTCAACGCCACGCGTCAGCGTTTGCCATGCAGTACAGAGACGATACCTCACGTCAACGAAGACAGTTGATCCAACGCATCGCCGACCGCCTTGATCTTATTGTCATACAGATCCAAATCCTCCAGCTTCTGCAATTGACAAAACACCTCCGGGTCGAGAAACGACACGGCGTTCTGTCGGAGACACAACCGCCTCACATGTCCCGCGAAACGCTGCAATCGCAGCGGCGTTAGCGAGCTCACGCGTGCATGCACGAGCTCGAGTTCCTAACAACTCCCACACGTTGGCGATCGTGAATGAACCCCCTACAGGGGAAGACAATGATGAATCACGCACTTCCGCGTCGTCCGGAAAGTCTTCGAGGGGATCTTCCTCGTTCTCTTCCACGCCTTCATGGGCCGATTCATACTCGGATCCATCGTCGTGGTCCTCTGCAGGCGGTAGTACCACGCGTGCAGTCGGGCTGGCGCGTACGATCAGCTCAAGAGGTCGATTTGGTGGTGGATGTTCTCCTCACCGCTTCACGACGACGAAATCCTTGTCTTCTGTACTCGAGCGTGCGTCGGTGTCTGATTCAGACATGACAGTAGCCTTGGAGAGCACTTGCTTGGCATATTTCGGAATTAGGTAAGCGTGCACTTAGTGGCGCGTTCTATAGACATATGTATGGCTACGACAAACCAACCAGAACCACACATCTACTCGGTATCGAACACCAACGCCCTCACCTCAATCGACTGCCTCAGCGGTGCATTCGCCGGACTCGTTTTGTCCGGAAATGCCGAATGGGGCGTAAACCGCGCCTTGTCTGTATCCGAGTCCGAGTCAAAGCACTTGATGAGCGTCACCTCGTCCGGCGTCTGGTCCGACAAATAATACCATTTGTGTCCAGGGTTGTACCTGAAACTATGTGTGCTAGAATCACGGTCAGGATAAATGAGCCGCGTCTCCACCAAGTCCCTCTCTAGATCAACGGAGCGGTAATCAGCGACCGCAAGCGGGTCATGGGCTACGGTGTTAGCGATGGGCCTGCATAAGCGTACGTGATATCGATGACTGATAAGAAGGAGATATCGAGCTCACCTCCAGACGTTGATGACGCGATAGCGTCCTTTCATCAGTCTTTCTGCGTCGTCCCCCAGACGGTCCTTGGTAAACTGCTCTTCTGTAGATGTCATCTTGTCCACATGGACAGCATACTACGGAGGATATCAAACAATCAGAGGGAGATGACCCTGCAATCAGCGAGAGAATACCCACCGCTGGGTCGAGCGCCTTGAAAGCTGTCTCAGCGTCCGGGCTCCTTCGGATGGCGTGATTAAAGATGACGACCCTCTTTGCACCGGCACACTGCTTCAGGATCTCTTCGCACTGGGCATAGTAAACCGTCTGGATCTTCTCTTCATCGACAAAGTCTTTCTCCACACTGGGGTATTTCGCGAACAGGAACCCGCTGGCATCGAGACCCCACACCTCCTCTCTGCCTCTCGCATCGAAGATGACCACAGGGCAGGTGTCTGAAAGCATGTTGCTCCTCTGCACACCTTCGGGAGTTTCGTCGGCATGATAGTACGGGGTCTGGCCATCTGTTGTAGTTGAAGCACAGTAGTTGAGGGTCGTTGGGACATCGCGGGGAACAAGTATCTCAACGGTCATGATGATGGCTTAAAGAGTACTCGTTATCTCGCGAGTGCGGCTTATCTGGACACTCATACTCTGATCGATGGAGATACTACGCCCGCTAGCAGCTACCGCATCTGCATATTGACAGTTCGAGATTCAAGTGTACCCACAATATAACGGTCTGAGGCCGTGACTTGTACACCTTAGTCTAGTGACCAGACTATGTACACCTCATGATGGTGCCGATCGGATTCAACTCAGCACCTTTTAATTGCCTAGGAACGAATCTCTATGGTCACCTTTGACTATCTACTATAAAACTGGGAGATAGTGGTGTACTTCCCCCACTTTCTTTCTTGTACTACGAATTACAGGGCTTCAACCAGCTCTCCCTAGAAGAGTAAACTCTTCGCCTTGTGACTCCGTTGCGTCTCTTAAATTTAGGGAGTGCAACGCCACACACAAGTTTGTCTAGATCATATCTGATAACGTACCGTCTTAGATGGGTTCATCGAATGACTGCTGAACTTTGTGTATTGGACCGATCGACCGACCGACCTCACGGTCGAACGAGATCTACTGACATGATTCAAATTGGGAGAGACCAACCACGAAGACCATCAGACATCGCCCCATAAAATCTCTTGACGATCCCTGCGAGAGATATAGATGCTCAGGCTCAGGGAGGAGAATCGGAACGTGGACATGTGCGCGATCAACGATCCACGATCATATATGGAGCAAGTACCTTCCTGGTCAGCTGTACCTTGACCCGCGAACTGCCTGGGGAGTTGAAATGCCTACGCGACTCGCAGTTCAAGATCCTCCCCTCAAACGCCGCGTGACAACGAATGAATCTTGGTTTTATCTGCGAATGTCTGGAATGGCCACTCGTTTACCGCCAACTTACGTTTGTCCTTCGGACTTCGCTGTATTTGGAACATCCAAGTTGCATCGAACGTGCCAAAGTCTTCGATTCGATTCAGCTCAGTTACCCGAAGCACTAATATTATCTTTATTACAAGAGATTTCATGCGATTTTCACCGTCTGATATTTGTAGCCATTATTACGCTGCGGGAAATTCATATCGGTGCGGGGCGTACCTTTGCGTACAGCGAATCCACCACTTTACCGACTTGCTCGAGGGTATCGATAGCAGCGCCATACGTATTCTAGCAAGCATCCATGACATGAGCACAAAACGGTCGAACGTGTAGGGAAAACGTACGTCGACTTCGGGTTTGTCGTACACAAGAAGACACCCCCTTCCCTGATCGAGTACACCGTGAAAGACTTTGTCTAAGATCATTTGTGATAGTCTATCGAAGGTGTCAATCTGGAGGGAACACGCTCGGACTGTGTTCCTTACTTTGCTTCGACCTCCTGTCGGCTTTGACCGACTTGCTTCGCCACGTGGTCAATTTCGACAACAGAGTACGGTTCGACGATACGAAGTAGGTTTTGCTGCAGCAAGGTATCGTACAGCGCGGCGAGGTGAGAACGAATCGTCTGGTCGGACGAGAGCTCTGGAAAGACCATTTGGATCTCAATGATGTAAGGAAGACGAGGGACTGACCGTCTTTATAATCACGCAAAACTTTCTCGAACTCGGCCAGGTTACGGTTTTGATGAGCGATCGCAATGGCGCGCATGCATTCGATTTCTCGTAACTGGGCGTACTTTGTCGCGAGCTTAACGGATAGAAGCGATGTGACGTCCTCGGGCTAGATTACTCGACAGTTGATAGGGATTGAAGATCCTCGGTGGATAAACTAACCAGGTTGAGCATGACTTTGCACAGAAGCATGTACTTGAGCGCAGTCAGTGCAGCTGGATCGTCTTGAGCTGTCATGTTCTCAAACGTCTCAACAAAGTATGAATATGCTGTGCTGTAATCTTTGTCCTCTGCATGCAGAACGCCAGACTGGAGGTCGAGAGCGGCTTGGAGGTGAGGTGGGCAATATATGGAGTTTGCAGCGGTTCTGGCGGAAGTGAGTGCAGCCTTGTAGATGATTCCCCTTTGATGAACACGTTCGAGACAAGGAGAGAAGCGACGTACCTTTGCCTTGGTGAAGTTACCTATCCCTCGATAGACTCGACTTTCGAGAAGATGGACCTCGGTGAGGATCATCTTATCGTCGAGTTTCTTGAGCTCCGTTAAAAGTGCATCAATTCGCGTCAAGGCGGCCTTGAATTGTAGGGCTTCTAATTGTCTACAAACGCGAGTTGAGCAACACACCGGGACTACTTGGTATTTTGGTGCTCTCACAGAGCGACGAGGCGAATTTCCAGACTATGCTTGAGGAATATGCGCTTTTCACGATTTGACCAGTCGATGTTGTCCATGAGAACGTCAATTTGTATTTGGCGACTGTTGGGGATGTCGTTGAAGTAATTGAGTAGCGTTCGAACTAGACATCTTTCGTTAGGAAGTGTACTACGCTACCGCGCTAGTACGGAACGGTATACAACTTACTGAGCTTGGCGGTTTTAGCCTTTGCTGTCGACGTCATGAATGACCTCGAGAGCGTGATGACCTCTGCAAGGCCCTTTGCATTTCTACAGATAGTCAAGCTTGCGTTAGACGACGAAGAGAGGGTATGCACACACTTTTGATCACGGTGAAGTTCGGCGAGCTTGATCATGGCAGCTTCTTGGTCTCTGAGAGACTGATCTCGATCACCGGTGGAAGAGGTTTTATTGGAAGTCGACGCTGCGAAAGATGTGATCCCTCGGTGTAGGATGTCATGATATGGACGTACTGGCTGAAACCAGAATCTGCTTGTAGATCTGCTCGGCACGCTTTGGGTTGGTGGTAGCGACCGACTCGGCCTCCTTTAGCAGCACGCCGTTGCTCGACATTGTAACGATGAGAAGGCAAGCAGTGTTGAATTAAAGCTGGACGCCATGCCCAGCAATGACGCGTCTCCGGTCGTGGGAATATGGACGATACAGTAGCACTCAAGCACTCAAGTACTCACGCTCGAAACCATTGCTAGACGATGACATTCGTTCACTGACAACTTATCGCGACCCATGTGGATGTATCGTGCCACTGCTGGAGGCATCAAGTACTGCTATCTGTGGCCCGAGGAAATCACAGGCAAGAGTAGGTTCCTGGTTGTGTCGTGTCTAAATTTTAAAACGCACCCTTGAAAGATTCGGAATGGAATAAATGCTCCATCATGTAAACATTGGCGACAAGCGTGTGCATGGTGCATTGGCTACGGCTGGCCCTTGGAGTCGTCGGATGGGTCCAAGGAGTACTCGTCATGGGCGATCTGGCATGTGCCCACGTCTTCACCAGTCGGACGTTGTTCATCAACAAGATATACTCAAGTTGCACTGTCTGCTTTCCTATCCAGATTCCACATGCTAAACACGAACGATTCAACCACATTTTCATTGATGGGCGTAACTGGCGAGGAAAAAAAGAATATAACATGCAATAAACATCTTTTATCGACTGACGTCCGACGATGCCCTTCACTCCCCATCATCTCCTTTGGAACTGGAACCGCCTCATCACGATATACCTAACGAGTAAGTCAGAAGACCCTCAATGAATCGACAAAGTTGCATACCTTGTAAGTGACACTATCCTGTACTGGGTCCAACACTAACCACGAAACGGGTGCGCGGACGGCATCTCGCACCAGCGTTGATTGGTGTCTGATCTCTAATCTTTAGAGCAACGCCCCCCCCAGACCCGCATCACGAGACCTCCTGGTCACCCTATAAAGCCTGATCCGAGTCTGACTCTGGCGTGTGCGGTACCATACCCCGGATGACGCTGAGAGAGTGTTGAAAGGACGGTACCAGATCGTCAACGTCTGGAGGTCAGCTCAACGTTCACTTTAATTGCATGTGTACCGATCTCACGCACGTGCTTGTATGCCCATTGCGAATAGTGTAGCCCAAGACCCTCGAGTTGGCATCGTCGATGCCGATCTGGTCCCGACGCGCCTGATCTGATTTATCCGGACCGCAAGGGCGGGACGTTCAGCGTCAAGCACAACCCTGGCCACAAGTGGCACTACCTGTTCGATAAGACCCCGGACGAGGACAAGGCGCGGCTGACGCCTCGCTCGGCCTTCCCAGACAAGTCGAGTCCGGCAGATGTACCACTGGTCGATCGAGGTGAGGGCGTCGGTGTCTGATAGGGAGTGTAAGTAAGCATTCTGTCGTGTGCTTTTACCATCATATCGTGTTACCCCCATATGTATCAGTCCCCATCGATCAACACTATTTTTGCCTAATATACTTGACACATGGACGTGGACGTGGACGTGGACATGATCGATCAGATGTTGATGTGACTCGAGATATCGTAGTTTGTTTGGATGGTGATTGATCACCGCCCCTTTTGCCCAACGTAGCCGACGCCACTCTCGTCGACTTTTAGGGTGGTCCAACTCCTGACACGAGCGTACAACGCATTTTATAATAGTTGCGGCACTCTGAGTACGCGCAGACGGCGGTTCCACTGGCAATCCCTATTGTATCTCTCGTGCCGAGACCAGACGAGTCGACTCAACGCCAAGAAAGTCCTCCAATGTCTTTCCAAAACGTCACGCTTGGGCGTGGTTCCACCCGGTTGGGTACGTTCACCCCGCGATTTCTGACAAAGGTCGCGTGAAAGATTTTTTTTTTTTTTTCCATCCAGATGTGATCCACGTTTTCTGCGTCCACTGGCCATTCGCTCCAGTGTCCGTCGTGCCGTGCCCACGTTCGTACGTATACAGTCGGGGTGATCGCTTGCTTGACTCACTTTGACAATGAACACGGATGATGTCGAGGATCCAGCCGCCCGCGGTGGGCGCGCCGAGGAGCAACGTCACTAGATTCTTGCGCTGCGATGCGAGTGCCAATGGCAATTGAAGACAGACACGCCGGGTCTCAGCGACGCCAAGCTCAGAACTCATTTCAACACGAACGATCCAAGCAATAACAATAACAATAACAATAACAATAACAAAAGAGGATTCGGGACATTGTAGGCTGTCATGACCAGTACCGAATCTGAATGCGGCCATAACCGTTTGCATAAGAGGCTACGCTACGCTCCCCCCCAAGGCACTCCCTTCGACGTCGAGAAAACGATCGGCAGATGGTCGATCGATTCGTAACGTGCAGTCGTTTTGGCGCCCGCCACTGAGTAAAGATAAAGAAGCATCGCACGCGACGAGGGTATGGCCGTGACACCTTGTATCGGTATCAAAAAAAAAAAAAACGCCTTTCGCGAGAGAGAGAGAGAGAGAGAGGCGTGTCAGTGACGTTCCCTGGCTGGCTTACGACCGCGAGGAGGGCACGAAAAATCGAGCCGGCCAAAGACGAAATCAAGGTCTGTGATTCTTCTTGTCACGTTGCACGACTCGTATGCGGAGGTCAGGGGCATCAGGGAATCAAGAAAGCGAACGCCCGCACGGACGTTGCACACACCCCACATCAATCAGATCCAGGGTCGAACGTCATCCATGTCAGCAGGTCAAGTATGAAACGCATCCAATCGGTGCGCACGACGACGGGGTACTAACACGAACAAAACGACAAAAACACCACGACGACAAGACGTGGAGATGGCCACTTCCTGTACATTTACTCCCTATCACACACCGACGCCTTCACCTCGATCGACTGTCTCTGCGGTAGGCCCATCTGCCGGACTCGACTTGTCTGGAAATGCTGAACGAGGCACCAGCCGCGCCTTTGTCGGTGTCCGAGTCAAAGCGCTTTCGTCCGCCCGGGGGTTCGATCGGACAGATAATACCACTTGTGGCCAGGGTCGTCCCGCCCTCGCGGTTCGAGTAAATCAGGCGCGTCGAGACCAAATCGGCATCGACGTCGACAGAGCAAAAAGTCGACGACGCCAAGAGGGTGTTGGGCTACACCGTTCGCAATGGGTATACGAACACGTGCGCGAGATCGGTACGCACGCAATCAGAGTGAACGTTGAGCTGAGTTGACGATCTGGTACCGTCCTTTCAGGGTATGACGCTAAAAAAATGCGCAGAGACAAACACCTTGCGCGTACACCGTCCGAATCCGCTCTTCGTCGACAACGTCCTTCAAGTGTCTGCGCCGTCGGGTATTGCTTGGTCGGGTGGTGACGATGAGATCTCAGTAATGATTCCGGCGTTAACGTCACTTCGATTTTGTAACCCCCCCCTTACTTCACGCAATTCTAAACCGACCGACAACTTCAATTGCGGGGTTAATTAGACTTTCACTAAAATAGACTACACTGAGCATAATCTGCCTATCGTGCGATCATGAAAGACAAGGGGTCCGTTCGTTATAGAGAACAAGAAGAGAGAGAGAGAGAGAGAGAGGAAACAACAAATAGGTTGACTGAGACGGCGAATAAATAATATGGAGACAGACCTGGGTCATCGTGTACATGATGCGATGCCAAACAGAACCAGACACTTCCAAATCGCGTGAATGGCAAGACAAACAAGTCAATGGGTTTTGTCCGTGGTGGCGAGAAAGCGGGAGAAATAGAACAAGGTCACGCTCCACGCTGCATCGCGTATCTTTCGTATTTTTTATTCGCGGGCATGTGTCGTTCATCCGCTTTCTCTCGCTCAAAAGACGATAGTGGCGCGATGGAATTTCCTCCCGTCGTCATGGCCGGCGTGGTTACGTATGGATAGGGTGTCAATCGAGTGGACGACATAGTAGATTCGTCAGGTCCCCGGAAAGCACGTTGCGATGGTTGATTTGAAAACGGAGATGGCGTCGGATGGAAGGGATGGTACTGCATCCGTCCTTCGTGTCGCAGTCCATGCGGTGGTGGGGGTGGGGGTGGGGGTGGATGTGAATAATGCACAAAATTCAGCCCACTTGACGGTGGTGAAGGTGAAGGCTCGGGAGCGACAGGGCTATGCTGAGAGTACACGTCGCTTCCGGACGCTGAACCGACCGACGACGTCGAAGCGAATGAAGCACTCTCAAACGCACTGCCCCTGGCCCCGGAACCAGCAATGGCAATCGGCGAGGATTGACTTGGGTTGCCCTCTTCCTTGATTGCAATCACACTCGCCTTTTCCTTCTTACGGCGTTGAGTCGTCGCCACGTGTCCCTCCTTTTTCGCACGAGAGCGAGCATAACGGAGACCACAACTGAGTCACAACACATGTGAGGGGGCAGTTCATGACACAAGAAATGCGGAATATTACGAACGCGTTACAAAGCTCCTTTTTGCCGCTCGGACCTTTCCTCCATTCCGGGCTGGATGTCACCTTGCAACTTGTGCACCGCAGGACTCCAACGGGTCGGTTGCTATTCCGATTGCTGACCGGTTCCCGCGCGGAACCTGGACTCACGCGGTGCCGTGGAGGGGGTACAACATCCGGAGAGGAAATGGACAACCCGATATTA
Source organism: Boletus pseudo-olivaceus (assembly GCA_038092955.1). NCBI lineage: Eukaryota > Fungi > Basidiomycota > Agaricomycetes > Boletales > Boletaceae > Boletus > Boletus pseudo-olivaceus. Next base: position 25,126 of record JBBPRI010000097.1, on the reverse strand, counting down.
TCAGGGCGACGCCCCACGTCCGGGCTCGGTGTGGGTTGGTAGCCATGCTGCGAGCCTCGCGTGTCTCCATAATTGGGGGACTCCAAAGGCCTATTACAAGCTTGCGTTCCATATGGTGTGTCACGCAATGAACACGAAGTAGTAGGCAGAGCGCTCAGCGTGTGTGTCGGGCTGCTGCTTTGCGGCCACCGGTTATAATTTAAGAATGAAGATGAGTCAGGCTGGCTGGACCACGACGGAGACGAATAAGACGGCAAAGAACCGACGAAATGATTATAAGACGGCGACGGTGCATTAACCGGAGGCAGCGTGTAAGAGCTTGGCGAAACCTCATATGGATGTTGGGTGTGGTTTGGTGCATAACCGTCCTGAGCCCGATTTGCATACGACGGATGAGCAGACGTTCCACTATTATTGCGGGGACTGTTCTGGATGGTATGACAGGCAAACATGATTGTGCCTAAATTGGTTGTAAGAAACGCATGGCATGACGTCAAACAACCCACGAACCATGAGGTATGAAAACGCTCTCTACTTCACCGACGACCGTTGGCATCGTGCCAACGATCCTCCATCTTCTCGTACAGCTAGTTTTTGCGCTACTGTCGTGTGTAGGTGTTTGCACCGCCGACGCACGCTTGGCGAATTCCCTGGCAGAGGGTTTGTTGGAATACTCGTGGCTGGAGTCGGGCGGCCAGCTGAACAAGACTTTGTAGTCTTGACCATTGGCGTTGGACAGAATCTGAAAGACTCGGGTGAGCACGCCGGGCTGTGGGCAATAACAGTGGAGTCTCTGGTCGAGGAGCGACAGTTGGTCTGGACTCATCGCAGGCGTGCCACACCAGTTCGTCCACGGCGTCTTGCGCTGTTCGTCATTGTCCGCTGGTCCAAGGTCGACCACGGCATGGATGAAACACAAGACGAGGCCTTCAGCGGCCCAACTAATTACGATATCGACGGCCATATAGTGGTCGTCCAATGCGATCTTGTCCGCATCGCCCCATTGTGGAAGAGGGCCAGTATAGCCGAGGAAACGGCGAACCCTCGAAAGGCGGCAGTACCTGACCCTGGTGCTAGGGTTAGGGATAGGGTGGACCTGGAAAGGGCAAATACGGACCTCGTGACGGTGCCATGCATTGTTCTTTGTTCGAGAGCCTCCGTCAAGTCGGCCCTTGCGGACGCTTGTTCTTCTGGGTGGACGAAATTGAGGAGGGACTTTCCGATGAGGAGGTCGGCCTGATCTTCGAGATGGCTCGCGAGGAGAGGATCGAGGTAGATGAACTGCAAATCCGACGATAGCAAAGACCAGTCTAGAGGATAAAGGAGGATTAGTACAAGTACGCCCGAGAGAGTGGAAGGAGATGATCGGATGTCCGACCGGGGGATAATGGAGGGAGTGGATATGAAAATGGGGGAGGAAATTGAATGACATACAGCAACGGGTTTCGCCAAATTTTGGTGGATTGTGGGCTGTGGGATCAGCGGTGAAGGAGGTGGGCATGGATGGGGCGGAGGGGGTGGGCATGTCCTGGTGAGGGTAATCTGGGAAGGAAGAAAGGGGTAAGTGCGATCTGGGTAGTTGGTTATGTACGGGGGGGATGTCAGGGAGTGTTTGTTGAGCCACGCCTCGTTGGGAGGGCACGAGGAAGCTCATGAGTGGGAGTTGATGGACGGGATTGCGTACGTGAGGAGCAATAATAGGATGCGGTATGGTACAGCACGGGGAGGAAGAGAGAACTCGAACGGAGAATGAAAGTACGGGGATCGAGTTATTGAATCGATCAATAGGGACTGGAGGAGGACGCGGGGATGAGGATGTGGAGGACGGAGGGACCGCGGCGTTGGGGTGGCTAGGAGGAGGAGAGGTTGGACTGGGACTGGGACTGGGACTGGGACTGGGCGGGGGTGTTCAAGTCAGAGTTGATCACACTCCAACGGTCTGGTTAAAATATTGTCGCTGAATAATAGTTGACGAATATATAGCCACCAGCGTCGCAGCAGCGTTCGACCAGCTAGCTCATCTTATCAGGCAAGCACCCCCCAGCTAGACGTGGTCCGTGTGCACCTCTCGACCTGGAGGACGACGGTGACGGTGCCGAGCGAGATTCAGCGAGGTGCCCCGATCGAGTGAGATCCAGGATGGAGATCCTCACGACTGTCACTTTATTCATTTTATTTCCAGCAACTGAACGCTCCACCGCGGTTATGGCGGTCCCCCCCCGCCGTCGCGCGCAACGGCGTGGAGGAGAGGTTGGACGAGCTGAACTGCCCCCTCGCACGGCAGATCTTCCTCACTCCCTTTCGTCATCCTCTAACGGCATCCCTGCCCCGTCCATTTTGGCCCAAATTTCCTTTTTCGGTCACTTCTCCATTTTCACAAGATAATCGCGATTCCATTAAATAAAACTAGGAAATGACCGAACAAAAAAACATTTGGGTCGCAGCTGCAGATGGCGACTTGACCCGCATTCAAGTTCGTCTTCTCGTCCCACCCATTCATCTTCTCATCTTTGCCATAGGAACTCGTCGAACAACATGGCACGTACCCTCTCGTCACCCAGTACTAGTCCGACTGACTCACAGTCACCAGCAATCTCTCCAAACGCCCCGGATCACTTTACATACACCCCCATGCATGCAGCAGCGTCCTATGCTCAGCTGGACATCTTGACGTATCTCGTTCAACAAGGTAATCACCCGGGATTGGCGCCAGATCGCATCCTCTCAACCACTCTGAATCGCCCTTTAGGTGGTGACGTAAATATTACTGATGAAGATGGCGACACGCCACTATACACCGTCGAAAACATCGACACCGCCCACTGGCTTATCGATCACGGTGCTCTCATCGACTGGCGTAATCGCGCAGGTGTATCCGTACGTTCTCTATCCCATCCCTCCCCCCCCTCCCGCTCATCACCCCTCCAAAGCCAATCGAGCACCTTGACGCGGATTTTCCCCAAGTCGCCCATTTCTTGCACTCGCGATTAGATCCCTCGGCCCGTCTGCGCAGCCCCACGTCCGCTGAGCCTCGGCTCTCGCTGCATTCCCAAAACGCCGCATCAGAAACTTTGACGTCTAATTTGATCCAGTCCGTCAGTGACATCATGCAGCGTGCAGAAGCAGAAGGAACAGACCTAGACGAAGAACTGAGGGTCGCTGTCAGCCGAACAGTTCTCGAAGGCGTCCTCACTGGCTATGAACTCTCCACTCAAGACGGCGCGGATACCCCCCAAGATCATCATTCGAAGCGACCCAGAATGAACGGCTCTCACGACCCATAGGTCAACGAGTGACCTTTCGTAGCTCACTCGTACTACTCACTGTACCTAGACGACCATCCGTTCCGGTGATCACGATCGCACGCGTGATCGATCGCAATGATCAGACAAGTACTGTCACTCTCAATCCAATCCATCGCACTCTTGTCCAACGAGAGTGAGACGCTAACAGAGTGGAGTGTCAACTCAACTCAGTCCCTCGGAGAACTGAAAGGGGCTACCCGTTGGACCCACACTTTCCGTTCCATTTAGCCCAGGACCGCAGCCCGCCTGATAAAAACACGACCCGAAAGAACCCAGTCCCGCGGTACCCCAGTGGGTTGGGTCTACTGTTCCAGCATATTCTGTCCATATTATCAATATGGACATCCATCTTCGCCCCCATCAAACGGCCTCATTTTCAATTCGAAGCGCTCCACCCATACTGCCCACATTGAAGGCGGCAGGATGAGTCTTTTGGGGACTTCTTGACCAATCGTCATGTGGGCTTTTGTGGCTACCCTCGACCGCGGGCATCCTGTGCGTGTTCCATATTGTGAAGCAGAGAAGTGCGCGCCGGAAGCCGTCCTCAGAGGCGAAGTGCCATTTGTCCAGTGGAGCTAAAGGTCCCTTCTACAGGCGCCGTCCCAGACGTCAACCTTGTGGCAACGAGATTAAGAACCAACCCACTTCCAGGGACACCGGGGCTTAGTGAAACAAAAAAACAAAACAAAAATGAAAAGAAAAGAAATAAGAGACTGAAAGAGATGTCGACTTGCCTCGCTAGACACAGGGTTCAACCCATGCAACATCCGCACCTAGGCGACTTTCCTTTTTTGGAAAGTATGATAATAATCTCGCTCGACCACCCTGGTGTAATACTACAACGCGTGCCCCACAAAAAAGAAATGGCACGGTTTGCGACTCTTGCAACGACGGTTACGCATGAGGACATACAGACAAAAGCAGCTCGAGGGTACGGTCCACACGATTCCCCCTTGCTCAGCCTCTCCACCGAGGCCCAAGTCAAGGGCTACCAATCCATATGTCTCCCGCTGACCACCGGAAAATGGCGGGACCGGTGGCGAAACATGTGCATCATGCCTTCCACAGGCGCTGCAGGCAACGAGGAGGTTATAGCTGCTGAGAAGGCGGCAGAGGCATGGAGGAAGTCGCCCTCATTTTTACTTGATGAGGTGACGATAACAAGACTTGGTGAGATCTTCCCCCTCCATCGCTCTCACAGTCCTTGCGCGAGATGTGCCACTCATCAGAGGGAAATTGATAGATGAGGCGGAGATCGTCGTGGCAATGGCATCCGACTGGCTACAGTTGGATGCCACTGATGATTGGATTCGTCATGATTCTGGCATCGTGAGTTCCTTCTCGCTCCGTTCGGATACGCGGCCATCTACGACATGTCGTGCCTTTGGCGTGTCGTGTCCGAAAAAGTCACGCTCAATGGGCGCAGCCCTCACACAGGATGATTCACTCACCCAATTCCTTTGTGCTTAGGCTCTCCAACAGGAGGTTACATACGCTTCCTATCTCAACATTCCTACCATAATCCTCCCTCCGCCAAGAAATAGGTCGCATGTGGCTTCATATGGACGTATCGTAAATGAATGCCTTCGGAATATCCCGTACATGCACTTCTCAGTTCGACTACCCATCTATGACTTTGCAGTATTTCAATCAAAAGAATCACCGCCTCACGGAGATCCGAACTCGAATGGCGCTTCGACCGCGCAAGCGTCCTCGCCGAGACGTCCGCCTTCAGGCGCATTTTCACCAAAACATCTCAAATCCTCCAAGGCGTCCGAGGGTGAACTTAACGCGACTTGGGAGATGTGGGATGTCATTCGTACCGTCTGCGATAACAACGTGCGGTTAACGCTGAGTGAGCGGTAAAACATGATACCTTTGTTCGTTTTAGTTGTGCTCATCTCGGCAGCGCTCGATCTCACCCCACCCCTTCCCGCGAACGCGGGCGTGTTGGACCGGTGGGCGGCTGAACCCGTTCAGCACATCTTTCTGCCTGCCTCTGCGTTCATCGCAAACGTCAAAGGTTATCCCGTCTTACCAAAAGGCACGCAAGCATTCATTCGGCAAACCATGATCGTGAGCCCTACGATCGTCTTCTTTGACGTACCGTTGACCTTGTGAGACCAGCATCGCCCGGCGTTCATCTTGTCTGGCGTCGATTCCGGCTTACACACCCAGGGTGGTGAATCTGCGTATTTACAATATGTAAAACATCTAGAAAAAAGCAGCCCTGTCGTACAGGCGGCCAAGACAGAGGGGTCCGTCGAACACTTTGCGCAGGGCTACCAAGATTACCTCCAAAATCCTCTACAGGTATGTCTGTGGTCAGTGCAGCCTACGGTGCAGCAGTGACGACGACGAGTAACACAGCCCCTGATGGACAACCTTCAGTCAATCACATATCAGACGTTCGAGCAGGATCCTGTCAAGTATCACAACTATGAAGAGGTGGGAGTCTCCGTCACACAGTGTTATCCGTGCTGTATTCATCAAAACCGGTAAAGGCCATCTACTGTGCCCTCGTGGACTGGCCGGATAGGGAGCGCATGTGCGTCCGCTGCCGTCTCGCTTGGTAATGTGACCTAATTGCACGTAGTGTCATTTGTGTCGCTGGTGCCGGGCGTGGTCCCCTCGTTTCTCGAAGCCTCAAAGCTGTTCAAAGGGCCAAGAAGGAAGCGTTTATCTACGCAGTCGAGAAGAACCCCAATGCCTTTGTGACGTGCGTCCTCACCTGCATGTGTTCCCGACCCTTTTTTGTTCATTCGATGGGTCAGCCTTCAAGGACGCAAGGCGAAAGAGTGGGGTTCTTCGGTGGAGCTGATAACTGGTGACATGAGACGGGTCGAGGTACCAGAGCCTGTCGACATCTTGGTCAGCGAGCTTTTGGGATCGTTTGGAGATAATGAGTTAAGCCCTGAATGTTTGGACGGCGCGATGCGGTTTTTGAAGCGTAAGTACGTTCGGGCTTTTTTGCGTGATTGGGGTATGCTGATGGACATGTGTAGCGGATGGCGTCTCGATACCGTCATCCTACACGGCGCATCTCGCACCTCTGTCCTCATCGAAGCTATATAACTCTGCGAGAGAGACCAAGGACCTCAAGGGCGTGGAAACGCCGTACGTAGTGATGTTCCAAAACGTCAATATCCTCAGTGGTGACGGTGGTGGTACCGCGGGACGATGTGGGCCAAAAATACAAGAATGCTGGGAGTTCGAGCATCCGGGAAGGGACGTTACAGTTGATGAGAGAGGTGAAGCACTGATTACTCGAACAAGTTATACATGGTGCTCACGAAAATACAGGTTTACCTCTCACGAACAGCCACAACGTTCGCTCTGCCAAGCTATCTTTCCATATCCCACACGCGGGGGTGATGCATGGACTGGCTGGTTATTTCGAGGCGATACTGTATGGCAATGTAGGGCTGAGCATCCATCCGTATCGCAAACAGCAGGTTTCCAAGGACATGTTGAGTTGGTTTCCACTGTTCTTTCCCTTCCGGGTGCGCTCCCCTCTATCTCCACCTCCTGAAGGGTGACGCGCTGAATGAAACATGTTTGTCTCAGGAACCGCTCTATCTACCTAGCAACTCGGAGCTGCAGGTGTCGATGTGGCGTCTCACGAACGAGCGACAGGTATGGTACGAGTGGTATGCAGAGTCGTGTCTTCCTGTTGCGAACGTGTCGTTGCCCGTCGAACATGCTGAAGACACGTCTGCCTCGGACGGACCATCTTTTTCGAGCACGTCGACACACGTCGCTGTCCCGAGCCCTCTCGTGGACGCGGTCGACGTGTTCCCATTAACCGAGGCTCGCGCCGAGCATCGTCGGGTGGGCATGGAAGTCAAACTACCCTGTGGTGTTGTGAAGATCGGACAGACGGCATTGCATAACCCCGGTGGTCGTAGCAGCTGGATAGGTTTGACATGATGCCACAGAAATAACCTTTTGGTTACAGTAAAAATAGTGTTTTTGCATGCTCTGACTGGATTTAGAACTGAAACATTTGGTATGGGAACAACGCTGCAATTAAGTGATGGAGACTCTGTGCTGGTATGGATGATCATGATGTCGGCTCGGACTCTTCAAGACGGTACTCGGTCGTCGCGCGCGGTCGTACTCGTTGCTACATGCCAAGATCTGCGTAGTCACTGGCCGAGACAGTGCCGAGCGACGGCGCATTTTATGTAAAAACAGATTCAAACTCCGAACATATCCACCCCATCTCGGTTGCCAGCGTGCTCTCTCTCTCTCTTTATCCCTCTTCCCTCCCACTACTTTGCTCTTTAGAATACTTGGCGAAACTCGCCCACTCGTTCACACACAACAATGAAGTCCATCACTTTCTTTACTGCCCTCGCTGCCGTCGTGACCGCCGCCTTTGGCCTGACCATCAACACCCCGTATGTGCCCATTCTTTTTTTTTTTTTTTTTTTTTTTTTTTCTCTCCGTTATGCTCATCCCTGCGAACAGTGTCAGCGTCGTGGAATGTCGTAAGTTTTAGCGTTTCCAGGATGAGTGGAACCAGCCCTGATCGTTTACCGGTCGATGTGGCCAGAGCCAACCCAGCTCAGCTGGTCTGGTGGAACCGCTCCCTACTACGTGGCTGTCGTTCCCGGTAAGCGATTTCCATTTTATCTTTGCGCGCGCGCAGACGCTGAACTGGTTGTGGACGTTAGCTGGTCAGCCCTCGGCTACTCCCGTAAGCGGGTGCACTTTGTTGTTTGGGATGTTTGCTCATCTGCGTATTCCAGTTCGAGTCGTTCCCTACTCAAAACGGCACGTCTTACACTTGGACTGTTGACCTTGGATCCGGCACCAGCTTGTGAGCACATGTTTGCTATTTGTCATTGGATCTTGTGTGTTGATTGCCTTTTGTAGCACCATTTCTTTGAAGGACAGCACCGGGGCAACTGCATACTCGGACATCGTCACGGTTCAGGGTGGAACCTCTACTTCCTGCGCCAACACCAGCGTTGGTTCGGGTGCTGCTTCCACTGGTGGCTCGGGATCTTCTGCAGCCGGGTCCACTGCAACTGGCACTTCTGCAGCCGCAGCATCTGGCGGCTCGGGGAGTTCTGCTACCACCGCTGCCTCTAGCAGCAGCACTTCGACCCAGTCCGGCGCTGCCGGCCGTCTCAGCGTGTCCCCTGCGTTTGGTGTTGCCGGTCTTATGGGCTTGGTTGGTGCTGCGCTCTTTTGAGCGTCGGTCGACTGCTGGCGTTGTGACGAACTATCTACGACGACGGACGATGACCACTGGTATTGAGACTGTTTTATCGTTCAGTTATATACACTACCTGTCGTTGCTGTGACATGATTCGTCTTTCTATTGATCACTGTTGGTTTGTAACTAAGACTAGTAGTGTCCGCGTTTGTGGCATTATAATTTTGGCAATGTTGAAACATCTTGGCAAACATTCAGCGCACGTCCACAGCGAGGTTGTCTAGTTACGATGTACTTGGCGTTGCGAAAAACTCACGTTCAAGTTCCCGATAGCCAAGGTGACTCCGAGCTGTACCCCTCGAGAGGAAATCAAAAGTGTGGGCCCCCTCCCTGGGAATCTCCGCACGCCATGCACCTGGGTGATAATAATAAAGTCTATCCAACGGTCCGTGCGTATAGACATCATGATACTACAGACAACCTACGCGTCCGAGTTGACAAGGGGCATGCACGACGTTGGTGATACATTTCCGAACACGTTCGCCTTGTACAATTCATTCCCGCCCAAAACGAAAACGCCACAGAAACACGGGGCGAGAACGAGAACGAAAAAGACAGTGATGATGATGATGATGATGATGATGATGGAAAAGAAGTCGAAACCGCGATGCGCGATGGTTGCGCTTCCGGATGAGGTGGGGAGGGCTGATGAATAAAATAAAAAAAAAAGGCGACTTTACCGACCGGCGTTCCCGTGATCCGTCCGTCGTTCTCAAACCCAGGACGAGAATGTGGTGTGGTTGTCCGGCAAAAGTCGAGTACCGGGCGTGCGTGCCTGTGTCTGTGTGTGTGTGTGCGTCTGTGTGTGAACGCTTGGGGAGAAGAACGCGCGGTGGCAATCCGAGATTGTATGAAAAAAAAAAAAAGGGCGTCCGACAACGGATGTGGTCCGAGAGGAGGGTGAAAACGTGTCCGTCGTCGTTTGCAATGTTGTTTGACACCCCCCCCCCTCAACGATACGGTCGCTTTTTTTTCTATTTTCGGCGGCGTTACGAACGAGAACAAAAAAAAATAACCCCCCGTCGGATCGTTGCTTTCGTTGCCTTTCTTTGTTTGATCGTCCCCAGCGTCGGTGAACGGATCGCTGGGCGGTCGTCTTCTTCCGAGGTTGGAAGGAGGAGGAGGGGGGAAAGCTGACGAAAACGACATGCGCGAATCAATCATGAATGCATGACTCATCTGCCTTTCGTTTCGAGATCCGTTGCGGAATCGACAAAACGGTCATGTGGTTCCGTCTTGGCATTGGCGGCCAAGCCCTTGGCCGCCGCCGCATCGACGTGACGAGGGTCGTAAACGGGGAGCCCATCGATCACCTCCGTGCAGCGGGGTGTGTTACGCTTGACACACACGTCTCAGAAAGGAGCGTCGACACGTCCAACGATTGAATTCTTTCGAGAACGGTTATCCCCATTTTTGTTGCGGCCCGTCGACGAAAGGGACGATGTCTTGTTGGCATGAGCGACCTGGCCACACTCGACGTGACGAGAACGCACATACGGGGAACGTCTTTCTGGAGCGGGACGACGTGCTTTTTGGTACATGAAAAGGAGTACCAAACGCCAAGAGTTTTTGGATTTTTTTTTTTTTGCTCTTTAGAGGGGACGATGGTAGCCTCCGCGGATGCCCCTCGGAACGGACCCGTGACGGTCGTGTGGGTCATGCATGCGAGAAGGTGGTTTTCGGGGAATCCATTCGACGGGAACTACGATTGTGCTTTTCGCTTATTTTGCCACGTGCGCGAATGCAGCGATTCAGCAGCGTCGTTTAGTGGAAATAGGCCGTTCGAGTGGATCACGGAAAACCAGCGAGAGACAAATACGCTCCGGTCCTTAGTGATTCTGTAGCTCCTGTCCAAGAGGTGCGCGATCGGAGTTGAGAGTCTAGAGATGAAGTTGACAAGCTTCCCCCACGTGTTGTTTGGCGTCACTGAGGATTTCTCCGGCTCTCTAGGTCGGGTAAGCTCAGGAGTCGATGACGTGTCGTCCGATTCTTTTCCCAAGTACTTTCCAACGTTTGTATCGAAGGGGAGCGATTTCGGGGTTTTGGGGAGGCTATCGATGTTCAAGGCCGCCGTGGAGTGGCGCAAGTGTCCCCGTTACGTGCGAGCAACAGGGGTAAACGGATTCACATCTGAGCGCGCACCGTACTTACTCCACCCCAATCGGTTCCGAACGGAAGGGAAGAAAAGTGATGGCGCACGTTGATCCAATCAAATCCCATGTCATGATTGTACCTGCGTAACCCCCTGCCCATGTTGTGCTTGTACCTGCTTCTCCCAACCCTGTCCATGTTTGAATGTGAATGAAAAAGTGCGTACGGACGGCGGGTCCTTTCTTCTTTTCAGAGTTCCACCGGCGGACGGTGATTATGGATTTTTGATGGGGGACGTCCCGGCGGCCGATTTGGTACTATTCCCTGATTCCCTTTACGTGCAAGACGAACGCCGAACGTCGCTCTGGTCGTGCGTGTCGCATACGACGTCATAGGGCATGCGTAGGCCTTGTGGTGGCAGAGCAAGCAAGCGGCGGCGCGCACATCGAAGAAACAAGACGAAAAATGACTTGGATCTCGGCAGAAGACCCGTTTGCATGATCCAGAATCAATAAGGGACCGAACAGGTCGCGCGGAACGACCGAACGAACCTGGACTTTGGAGTCACATTAAGATTGGGCTTATCCTTTGCCTCATGTTTCCATCGCTGAGTAGGCACTTGGTGATCAGGCTGATCTCAATGCGATGACATGACGACGTTTAGCCGAGGTCAGGTGAGGGTGTTTGCGCTCGAACATGATCGAACGTGGTTGACGGTTATCAATTCCAGATTTCCTGTTGTTGAAAGGAGTGGAGTCAGTATCTCGCCACACTCTGGGGGCGTAAATACCATCTTTGGTTTCGCATCAAGGCAGGCAAAATTGCACGCCAAGTTGTGATAGTACATTTGGACCACCTCCAAATTCTTCCCGGGATCCCCCAGAGGCCGGCCTTCAGTACACCAGAGGGAATCACGACAATTCACGTGGGGTTGCGTCGATGCTTGGCCCGCACAATCATCCGAAGCTGCTACCTTGCGTTTGCTCCTCTGAGATCGATAGTAGGGACGCCGTGCTGCGTCGGTAGCTTCCGTCGACAGCTGCCAGTGAGAACTAGACATCTTGTCAGTAAGTTCACGTCACCTTCTGCCACATCAGTGTTGAACACGCGGTTCATTCAGAGCATAACGTTTGCGAACCTGATCACCTCGCTTGATAGTGGAGAAGGACGTTATGGGGTCCGAAGCGGGCTGCTGTGGGACATCAACACTCAGCGGTGAGGTCGGCATCACATTTTATTTACAGATCCACCCGAACCACGGGGTCAGTGGTATTTTCGGTCTACCGAAATGAACGCGATCTTCTGGCCAAGGGAACACTGTGGGAACGCCCGGCTCACAGGCTGACCATTATCCAACGGCGGGGCTTGTCTCGATTCGTCTCACAGTATGAATCAATCACTCTCGTTTGGCTCTAGGATCCGAGGGTAGGATTCTCACCTTCGTGGAGGGGTAGAGGGGAGTTGACCAACAGAAGGGTTCTTTCATGATAGTATTTTTGTGCTGATGGCTCGAGGTTCCTCTCCGCTCCATGCTTGAGAATGCGGCGCTGCTGATGTGTGACATGTCCCTCTTGTGGATGGTTCGAATTCTTCCGTCCGCCTTCCTGTTTCAAAGAGATGAATTGATCCCAGCGATATGTGTATGAACGTGGCGGTAGTACGCATATGAAACTCGCGGTACTTGGGAGCATGGGGCAAGAAATCTCGATGGTGGCGATGGTCTCGGAAGGGTTCAGAGATGGCCGACGAGAAAGTGAGGACGCAGGGCATCAAGGGTCTAAATAAATCTATACGGCGAGCAGCACTCCTCGCTCGCGCTGGCCTGGGAACGTTGGTCGAGCTGTCAAGAGTTCATCATCATCACCTTCTTCTTCTGAGACTCGTGGCTTTTGGAAAAAATTTCCTGGGAACGGATCTATATCTTTGCCACGACAACTGCGATCGACATCACTTGGATGTGTTCATCTTGACGAAAAAGGTTCCTGATAGTGGCCCCGTGTGCCAGCAGCGAGGCAAGAAAACTGGCTCGCTTCGCATCGTGCCATGATTGATATTTGATAGTGTATCGGCCAATGCCCTTTGACCGGACGGCTGAACGTTGGAACGGAGTCGAGTATCCGAGAAGGTCGGTCGACAATTTACGCCCAACAACTTTTCAGCCACAACTCCGAGTCACCATGAACGTTTGCGGCCAACGCCCAGCTGCATCGTGTTGACATTAATCCCGACCATCGTCTCATCCTTTCCAGCGTGCAGATAACATTCAGATCCATTCACGGTCGGTCAATATTTTTTTTTTACCACGTCCGATGCGTATAGAAACCGGCCCAATTATTTCTGTCACAGATCTGTGTCCATTCGGATCGAAATGGCTAAACGGCGTGTTTTCTTTCCTGTTCGCTGGTAGGTTTTTTGCTTGTGTTCCTGGCCGCTTGGCAGGCTGCTTTCCATGAGGGGATGCGATGCCCTTCGACCGACCTCGTGCCAGTTTACCCCTTCCTGCCCATTTCGGTCTTCTTCTTATCGAAGAACCTTGACGACGTGGCACCTTTCGCCTCTCCAGTGCAAGCACAGACTTTTTGAGATCGTGGGCCTGCAAGGGGAAAATCAGGGCGTTCACTCGAGCACAGCTCCGTCATGACTCTCTCTCGCCCTCTCCCTCCGCTCCCTCTCCCTCTCTCTCTCTCGCGCGCGCTCTACACCACGGTTCGCAATATCAGTTCTCCCACGATCACTTCGTACAGGAGTGGATTCCGCTGCCTCCAAAGGACGTTCCTTACCAAATCGTATCCGACCATGCGAAATATAAAACCTGTGACTCTTGTCCGTTTGGCCTTTAGACCATCCAGAATCATTTTCAACGCAGACCGTCCTCCTCCTCGTCCCCTTTCACTTTACATCCTCACGAACGCTCTCGCTTTCGTTTCCCCTCCTCGTCGCTCGCCAAAACCAACGTCAGGCAATCGATAATGTGTAGCATGGAATGGTCAGTCCGCGACTCGGTCATCAGAGAGTATGCATTCAAACCCTTGGTCACTGTAGCTTCGGAGATCAGTACAGGGGTTGTGGGGTAGGCCGCTGCCAGCCGCTGCTGAACCACGTCGACTCAACACGTCCTCCTTTTACGCTGACCAGCACTACGTTCGGGTCTATCAGACTGGCGTCACGATCGACTGTGGTTCCCCGACATGCAAGTTGAGCAGCGCACACATGCACAAGACGGCACGGAACTGTGGGTGTATCGCCGTACGTCGTCTTCTCTTTTCCCTTTTCCCTTTTCCCTTTTTCTTTTTCCTTCGTTGGCCGTGTCATCGCCGCGATGACTTTATTTCCCCTTGCACGCACCCCTTGTGGTGTTTTTTTCGTGCTCATGTTCCGTTCTTCGTCTTCTGGGTTCCTGACAGCTATTGCTCGTGTTTGACCAGGAACACACCGACTACCGACGCGTACGCAACCTATTTCAAACCAAGTGCGATGCCTGCCAGCACGAAGACTATGCATCAGACAACGGGCGTCGCGCGGGGCGCCATTGGTGACGAGAGGTGATGAAGTCGTTGCTGCTTCCTTCTTGTTCTGTTCCCCGTGCCTCCGCCTCCGCCGCTACCACCACCACCATCACCACACCACCTCTGGTACCTCATATGTATCCATGCTGAAACGCTAACCGGTTAGTAATTATACCCAAACGATCATAGAAGAGCCTAGAGACGTATAAAGCAAAAAAAAAAAAAAATTCCGTTGTCATCGCCCCTGTCGTATGAAGCGTTTCGCCACTGTCTGTACTTAATTTATGTCGGACTCGATATGTACGTGGTTTGTATTCGCATTCCAACAGTCCACTCCTGGGCCCTGAAGGCGCGCCAGATCCTTGGGTCGAGGTCGGTAACACTTGAACAGGTTACGACAGACCGTATCCCGAAAAGGGATGGAGCCCGTCTGAGCTACCGATGCGATGCGATGCAGGGCAAAAGAGGGTGGCTGAGGCAAGCATTTCGAGAAACTCGAGTCCAAGTCCTCGTAGCCTTGGCCATCCGAGTTGCGGGGGACGGAAAGATAGGCCATTGCACAAGACGCCGGATTCGTGAACGGCCCTGGTGGCGGCGTCGTGCGGGGTTATATTACGCTTATCCAACCTTGTCGAATACCGTTCGGTTGTAGAGCTCCTGGTACCCGTCGGACCTGATCAAGACTTCAATGAACTTCCTGAGCAAAGAAACCGGGTGCTGTAATTCCACAGAATCGTACATACCCGTGATTAGTACGTCCATCGTACGACTTCGACGTTGCAACGACGACCTCGTTCGTAAACACGACTCCACAGGTCGGTGTTCTCGGATCGATCAGGACGATCTCTAGGCACGGCCCCCGGCTACGAGAACGGAATTCATACCGTGATACATTGCAATGAGGCCGAATGTTTTGGATAAATATCCAAATACTTATACATGCGGGATGATGCTGCCGAATCGAAATGGAGATGTGGTCATTTTACAGGCACTTGTATGGCGAATCACGACAATACGCCCTCGTGACCTGTCAGCAGACGCACATCCTGTGCTGAGCTTCTGCCCGTCTCAGACCAAGGAAACCTGACAATTGGCATAGGGTTGGCTTCTCGCCACATAAAGCAAGCGGCCACCGGTCATCACTGAATTTCAAAACCGCTTGCCCCCGCGCTTGATGGGCTGCCGCAACCCTGGGGCAGGGCCAGTCCCTCTTCTGATCTGAGCAGCGAGCTTCTTTCGCTCTTCTTCACTGTCC
This sequence comes from Boletus pseudo-olivaceus, assembly GCA_038092955.1. Classification (NCBI taxonomy): domain Eukaryota; kingdom Fungi; phylum Basidiomycota; class Agaricomycetes; order Boletales; family Boletaceae; genus Boletus; species Boletus pseudo-olivaceus. The sequence goes on along the minus strand of JBBPRI010000097.1, from coordinate 9,742 downwards.
TCGTCCGAAGACGGCACACGGAGTTTTGATTTCTTGATGGGTCGCACGGGCGATGAATCCGTATCCGATGGTGGTGCTTTGGTGAGGCTTCGGCTCCGAGCACCGCCTGGGCGAGGCGAAGCTTCCCTTGGTGGTGTCGGTGACCGCATGCGTATATTAGGCTGTTGATTTGCGCCTGCTGCGCCAGACCCCGGGGTCGGCCGTGAAGGCAGGATCAAGGGATCGTCTTCCGGTTCGGTTGCAGAGCCCAAGTCTGCGGCATGGTTGATTGGACTCGGCCTGCGTGAGAGTACGATACTGTCCCTCTTTGAGCTAGTTGAGGCATCACGACGATCCTTGGTATATTCAATCAATCATGTTGGGTTCTGGACGTGACAAGAGACCCACATTTGGTTCTGGTGTGGGTGTACGCGTGCTTTTAACGTGCTCAGTAGACTTTTTGATTTTTGGCGTCGGCTCTGGAGGAAGTAATACCGGGGGGTTGGCGTCGGTCGTGATATTGGCTAAAACCCGATTCTATGTAAGAGAGCAGGATGATCTAGAGGTAAGTACCACCCACGAGGTTCCGAAATGAAGTTGAACACTGCGGTAATGCGCCGAATCGTCGTGGCCAGACGTGGTTTCGACAATGCATTCTTAACGTGTGTGTCAACCGTTCTACGTGCGGTTCGAGCAACCTTGTCAATGGCCTGAGAACGGAACATACGGAGCCTGATCAGAACCGGATTGCTGTGGACGCACGTGGTTGGAACGGGTTTACCTTCTCGAGATCGGTGGGTGGGAGATTGCCAATGACATCTGGAGAAGAGAATGCGAGATGATTCACACTTATCAGCGGCATAATAAGGTGTTTTGATAGAATTTCGGCTGAAATCTTGTGACCAACAAAGATAGTTTCCCAACGCCACTTGAAGGCATTGCACTCGAGTTGAAACGCAAAATCCTTCCAACGCCACGCATCAGTCGGGAGGCCGGCCGTGAGCTTAAGGGAAAGAGTACACCAAATTTAGACTCGACAGCTTCGAATGAGAGCTCCAAGATGCCGCCGAGAGTATGTGCACTGGACAAGAGATCAAGGGAGCGTGTTCGCCATGCCTCTTCTTCATCGTCATCGAGAGGTGGCGAGTCAATCCGTCTGTTACATTCCCGCCATCGCCTTGCAAACTGTTTACTTGACAAGACTAGGGAACGGGTGGGAATAGAATTCGCTTGGTTAATCACCGACGAAGATGGGCTCACCTTCGGCCCACGTCCGCTTGGTGTCCGTGATCATGATGCAGCAGGTGAGATCCACCGGAGAAGAATGAAATTTCTGTCCAATGAGGATGGTGGCGAAGCGCGGTGAAGGACGAGATCAAAAGTGGTTGAATGAAAAATGGAAGAAAAGACGAACGATGAGATAAGGGGTCGAAGTTTTGGCGTCGGCCTTGACGAGCCATTCCTTTGCAAGAAGGAGTTCCTACATCAACGATCAATATGAATATTTCCGCGGGGACGGAGTGATTGAGTACCTCGTTGAATGAATCCATGCAAGTCGTGGACGAACCCCACAACGTCAAGAGAGGATCGGAGTTTGAATCCGTGCCTCCCGTCTACCATGGCCAGCGAGCACGACCAATATTGTGATGACCCTGATAATTGCGAACATTCCATTCCCCAGTGGTTGCCCTTGCGCCTCAGGGTGCTTCAAACGTCCATTCTTCACAAAGATCTCAACCTTGCTGTGCTCGACGCCTACGCCGAGACACAGTTTGGGCGCGATGTCGCTTCCCCAGGTAGCGATACACCCAGAATACGACTAAAGGAGATGGCAGTGTCAAAGCTACATGCGACTGTATTCTGGGACAAAACAAGACGTGAGTGGGCAGTGGTCGACATGGGATCCAAGCACGGCACATTCCTCCAGTCTGCGCGGCAACCTGGTGCTGACCCAGTCCGTCTCTCTCCTCCCCGCATGGCGAGTATACCACGTCCGTTGCACCACCTCGACCGGCTGATCATCGGTAGCACCACCTTCCTGTGTCACATACACGGGGACCGCACACCCTGTGCCGAATGCACATCGACTGGCCAGGGCGTGATACCCCTGTTTGCTGTCCCTAAGGAGAGCAACCATCCTGCGGAGAAACGGTCTCCTGATGTTGCCGAGATGGCTCACACACAAGAAGCCAGAGATGCCAAAAAAGCACTGACGTCGCTCAGACGTACCCTCCTCGCACGCCTAGACCCACATCACGAATACCCTTCGACTTCTACACGGTCCCCGGCATCATACATTGACCGGTCCGCACGGCGCCGTGCTATGCACCCCAGTTCGCAGTTGGACAGCCCTGGAGTGCAGAGCTCGCGCAGCAGTTCTCCAGGGCCTGCGAAATCGTCACGCGAGCTCTCACAGACGCCGTCGTCCGCCGAGCGTACCGCTCCGTTGCCGGAGAATAACGTTGGTCGGCAGCTTCTTATGAAACAAGGATGGCAACCTGGCACTTGGCTCGGGGCAGCGATGGATGATAGGGGACATGGCGAAGGTTCGGGGCTCGTCGAACCGCTAGAGGTGCACCCGAGCCCACACAGGGCAGGGATTGGGATGGCCCAAAAGGGTGGTGTCGGCCCACCATTGTCCTTCCAGGAATGGAAGGTGAGCGGGAGGGACAGGTGGTGGGAGAGTATACAGTCGGGTGACGAGGCTGGGAAGTAAATGAGTAGTCATGTGCATCTAGCTAAGTATATGATCTCTAGCGACGCGACGTGTCTGTTTTGCCGTGTTTTTTTCGGTCACGTGTGTGGTTCGCGTTCTACGCGACAAATGCCCAAAGCCGAGTTCAAGTTCGTCCTTGTCTTCGTCCTCGACCGCGGCTGACATTTTTTCTTTCATCTTCTTCCACAACATCTTTCGCAACTACGCGCCCTTCTCTTAAAAGCCACGGTCGGGATTTTTTCTCTCTCTTCCATCCCAGTCTCTTCATTGTATCCTTGCCTTCCCCCCTGGTTTGACAAAGTCGCATACTGTCCCCTCTTCGTCTGTAGCATTTCTCCATCGACTTAGCTCAGTTAGCATGGCCAACAATGCCCGCGTAAGTTCACCCTCCTCTGATTGTTTCCCTCTCCACTCACCCGTTGCCACAGCTACAGACTCGAACCCGCGTTGGCGCTCAGCGCAAGGTAAATGGCGACGAGAATGCTACCAGCAGACACGCTCGTCAAACATCAGGCGTCACCGGCGGTGGTGCTTCGCGCGCGACAGCCCTCCTGAACGGGCTCAAGGGCGGTCCACAACGTCCTGCGCTCGGTGAGGTCACCACCGCCGCGGTCAACCGCAAGGTCAGTAGACGATGGTTCATCCCACCCAAGTTGCTAAGCCGTGGTCCTTCCTCTACTGCTGTCGTCCTTCAGGATGCCATCAAGGCTGCTGCAAAAGAGAACCTGAAGGATAGTGTAGAGCAGGGCTTGAAGCGCTCCCGTTCCTCGTCCCTGGCAGCTGCCACCGGTCCACAACGCATTCCAGCCGGTCCTGGCCGAACAGAGACTGCTGCCAACACCTCTCGCACATCTACCGCACGCGCACAGAAACCATCCGTCTTCAAGCGAATGTCGCGGCAGGAAACCGCTGTACCAGTAATCGTCCCTACCCATGTCGTCGAAGAGAGAGAGATCGAAATGGACGTCGAAGGTGTTGAAGATTTAGAGAAAGAGCCCGAACCCATAGCCATGCTCGAAGAAAAGGACGAGCAGGACATGGTAGGGGTTCAAGAAACCGGAGTTAACAATGAAAATATTCCAGAGCCTGAGGCGGTCGAATCGAAATCTCCACGCATGTGGCCCGACGTCGACACCGAAAAGGCTATGAAACACTACGAAGAAGTAGCGGACATTCAGCGAACATACGAAGATGAAGTTGACATTTTTGACACCACGATGGTGTCCGAGTACTCGGATGAGATTTTTAAGTACATGTCGGATCTCGAGGTGGGCTCTCCGCGATTCACGGAGAGTGCATCCGTTGACTGGTTTCTCGATAGGAGGACGTGATGCCCAACCCCGATTATATGGATGGCCAGAGCGAGATTACGTGGGCCATGCGACAAACCCTCGTTGACTGGCTCCTTCAAGTGCACTTGCGGTGGCATATGCTGCCCGAGACGCTTTGGATCGCCATCAACATCGTGGACCGTTTCCTTACTAGGAGAGTCGTGTCACTCGTCAAGCTTCAGCTCGTCGGTGTTACTGCGATGTTCATCGCTGCCAAGTATGAAGAGATTTTAGCGCCGTCGGTCGACGAGTTTGTCTTCATGACAGAGAACGGGTATACCAAGGAAGAAGTCCTCAAAGGCGAGCGCATTGTCTTGCAAACCCTGGACTTTAAGATTTCGCAATACTGCTCTCCGTACAGCTGGATGCGAAGGATCAGCAAGGCCGACGACTACGACATTCAGACAAGGACATTAGGCAAGTTCTTGGCCGAGGTTACCCTGTTGGATCACCGCTTTTTGAGATGCAAGCCAAGTCTCGTCGCGGCGGTCTCGATGTACAGTGCGAGGAAGATGCTTGGTGGTGACTGGGTGAGGACTAGATGTGGATCTTTTCCGCATTCGTCTGATAACTGATCATGTGACTCATTTCCATTTCTGCTCATCCAGAACGCAGCGTTCGTCTACCATTCTGAGTTCGTTGGGGAACATCTGGAAACTGGTCACCAGTGGATCTGCGAGAAGCTCCTTGAAGACAACTTTGCACAGCAATACGCCTGTCAGAAGTACGCGCACAAGAAATTCCTCAAGGCGTCGCTCTTCGCCATCGAGTGGGCCAAGAACAACTCGAACCGAGGCGAGGAGGTTGACATGGTGCTCAAGAAGTAATCGCAGCTCCGTCCGGGCGTTGTCAGTTTCTCGCACAGCATCTCCTTCAGTTTCATCATCTCATTGTGCTTGACATCCTGTTTCCAATCCTCGCATCCATCCGCAATCTCAATGTCTGATTACACACTCTAGTCTCATGTCTTATCTGCCTATGTGTTGCTCTTGCCTTGCTATCTCCCCATGCATCCCTCTCACTGCATCTTCTCTCATCATCTGTTTGCCGCTGCGCACTATTGCGAAACACATCGTATTCATCTAATCACGTATACATGCTTGTTTTGCCTATCTCGCCATCCCGCACGCATCCTCGGCATTCTTTCGCAGACACATCTGTATGCCATGCACCTCCATCTCTCTCTTTCTCTTTGGTCGCTTTGCTCCCTTCTTTTCTGTGCCTATCATTTTTATTTTCCTATCTACTCATTCACATTATTCATCCACGGCCTGACATTTGTCGGCTTCTTATTCCAATTGGGTTTTGTGTTGCATCCTGCCCATCACTTGATTGACCCGAGCGTCGCTTTCTACTTGTTTCCTGTACGCTCCCGTCTTGAATAGCTCTTATTGAGCCGTTTTCTGCGTTACTGTGTGGCACGTAGTAGCTGCCGGGTGCCTACTCGTCTCCTCGTCAAATCATCAATAATTATTATTTTGTCCCGAGATTCACGTGAGTCGACAGCGAAACCCGTCTGAGAAATACCGCCAAGTTCCGAACCTGTGTATTCACATGTGATTGTCACTCTCCTAACACCATTTAGCGAGTTTCGCACAGGTAGGTCCTCACAGTCATGTCGTTGTCGTTCAAAGGCCACACAGTCGTCGTGACCGGCGCGGGTGGAGGACTAGGAAAAGCGTACGTCTCGCACTCGAACATGGTGACCTTCTCCCGCGAATACGTTGTGCTTCTATCCTAGGTATTCACTCTTGTTTGCTGCTCGCGGTGCCAACGTCGTCGTGAACGATTTCAACGGAGAAGCAGCGCAGAAGGTGGTCGATGAGATCAAGCGAGGTGGGTGGTTCATTCATTGTGTTGTCGCTACCACAATCCGTGCCTGTTGTCTGTGGCGTTGTGTTTCTGGCGCTGACCAACATCATCGTTGCCAGCGGGGGGAAATGCCGTTGTGAACACGTCTTCGGTGACGGATGGTGCGTCTGTTATACAAAGCGCCATCGATGCTTTTGGCGGGGTCACCGTCCTCGTGAACAATGCGGGTATATTGCGTGACAAGGGGTGCGTTGCCGTCCTTTCGCCCTCGGCTGTAGATTTAGAGGGCTCGCGCGCGTGGCTGACCTCCGATGCGTGTGGGATAGGTTCAAGAACATGTCCGACGCCGAGTTTGATCAGGTCATCGCAGTACATATCAAGGGTGCTTATGCCTGTACCAAGGCTGCTTGGCCGCATTTCCGCAACCAAAAGTTTGGGCGGATCGTCAATACGTCGAGCGCTGCGGGCATCTACGGTGCGTTTTCTGTGCGACGTCGTGGACACGTTGTGTAGTTGCTTAAATATGTGTGTTTGTGTGTGATTATGACAGGCAACTTTGGTCAGGCAAACTACAGTGCAGCAAAGATGGGTTTAATTGGATTCACGAAAGCGCTTGCGAGGGAAGGCGCCAAGTACAATATTAATGCGATTGCAGTTGCACCCGTGAGTTTATTTTGATGCGCCATCTGTGACACCCGTATTGATTGTGTCCGATCTCCCAAGGCGGCCGCATCAAAGATGACAGAAACCATCATGTCACCTGAGATTCTCAAGAAGCTGAAGGTATGGTGGGTTTGTGGATCCTGTGCATCAATTTCTGAACGCGGACTACTTTGCTAGCCTGATTTCGTGGCGCCATTTGTCGCTGCTGTGTGTCACCCCGATGGTCCAAACGCGTCGGGACGCGTGTTTGAAGTCGGTGCAGGGTTCGTTGCGGAGAATCGATGGGAGAGGAGCAAGGGGACCATATGGAGGACGGATGAAACATTTACGCCTTCTGCTGTGAGGCACATTTCCCATTTCTGGTTCGGCATCACCTTACAGGCATTCAGGTCAAACTCAAGTGGTCAGAAGTCACCGACTTTTCGAACCCAAGATAGTGAGTGTAAATGATGCACGTTATATCCTTCCATTCTAACAGGACCACAGTCCAGAGTCCCCCGCAGACGTCGAGCCCACGGTATGCCATATGTTCTAACATGAGAGAATTATTATTCATGATGTTAACAGCTCGAAGTTGCTTCCACTCTACCGCCGAATCCTCAATCGACATCACTCGTTCAATTTGGTGGCCGAACTGTCATCATTACCGGAGCTGGTGCGGGTCTTGGTCGTGCCTACGCTCTCATGTATGGTCGACGTGGAGCCAATGTCGTCGTAAACGACGTTAGCGAAAAGGCAGCCAACGTAGTGTGCGAGGAAGTCCGGGAAGGTGAGTGAACCTCGTCTGCCTGGGATTCTGAGATTTTAAATTCTACCGGGAAACTTGTTGTAGCTGGTGGCAAGGCAGCGCCTGTCATCTGCTCTGCAGAAGACGGTGATCGCATCGTCAAGGCTGCCTTGGACGCGTTTGGCAGTGTGCACGTCCTCGTGGCGAACGCGGGTGTGCTGCGAGATCGATCGTTTGTTGCCATGTCGGAACAAGAGTGGGATCTCGTGATAGCTGTCCATCTCAGAGGGACTTACAAGGTTGGTTCTCTCGGCGGATCCCGCATGTCGATGGTTTGCTGACAGCAACGCTAGTGTGCCAAAGCCGTTTGGCCGATATTCCAGAAGCAACAGTATGGACGGATTGTGACCACGTGTTCGCAAGTCGGCATCTGTGAGTCGATATACATACACAGTGCTATCCTGCATCCTGAGATTACACTTCTTCAGACGGAAACTTTGGTCAGACCAACGTGAGTCACATCCTTTGCTGTCGATTTCACCGCCATCCCACGCGCCTTTTGGATAGTACTGTGCAGCCAAAGCCGCCATCATGGCATTCACAAAGACCCTTGCGTTCGAAGGCAAGAAGTACAACATTATTTGCAACGTCATTGCTCCAAGTGCCGGTACCGCGATGACGATGACAGTATGGTCAGTCGGCGTTTGCCCACTACCACAACTCCTCACTGACGCGATTTCCAGGCCGAAGGAGATGGTCGATGCTTACAAGGTAAGACACCCTCGGCATCTCTGGAGAGTTCGATTATTAACCAACACCCACCCAGCCCGATTACATCGCCCCCATCGTGGGCTACCTCACTAGCCAAGACAACACCGAGACAACGGGGAGATTGTTTGAAATATCCGGCGGCTGGGCAGCCGAGACGCGGTGGCAACGGACGGGTGGACACGGTTTTCCGACGAACGTGACCTTGACGCCCGAGAACGTCCTCGCGAAATGGGATGTGTTTACCAACTTTGGTGCGTGTCTTGTCTTGACGTGCTTTTGAGTTGGTCATCTGATATGGGCATGTAGACGATGGCCGGGCGACGTATCCAGCGACGGCGACAGAAAGTATGGCGACGCTCATGGCGAATTTGGACAACACTACTGCGCAGCCAGTCAAGACGAAACTGTAATTTTGATTGGCACGGTGGCCTAGGTGTCCTGTCTGGACATGGATTCGAGCAAGTGTTATAGCGATGGCAGATAAACACTCGATAGTACCAAGTACTTGAGCTGCATAAACGTTGACTGTCAAATTAAATTTCAGCAAGTTTGTTATTATGAGCGGAGTTGCTGCACATTATTATGGAGCACCTATAGAACAATGAACCAAACATAAGGACCGATATGCTTACAAGGTGATTGCGTCGAGGTAAAACAAATGGTAATTAGTCCTTGGTGAGATCGATAACCTCAGAAACAAAGCGGGATTGTTTGCCTAGCCCAGAATCTTCACTTTTGATTCTTTTAGACTTTGGTTCTTCTGACAACCTGGCTTCTAGATCTTGAAGTCTTTCGAGTTCATTCTGTTACACAAATGTGAGAACGCATACAGTATTAATGAGAACACAAGATGGGTACCTTCAGATTCTGTATCCTCTCTCGCAATCCAGCTTTATGCAAGTCATTGCTCTGGGACCTGCTGGGGTCTAGTTTGGGACTAGGGCTGTTATCAGGAGTATTCGGTCTTGGGACAAGGGCATGTGCCTGTAATGGAGCTGAGATATCAAGTTAAAAGCCCAAGAAAGTGGAAACAGAGGGAAACCAATATTACCGAGTGGCCTATACTTGAAAATAAAGAACAATGACGGTTCGTCGTTGACAACTAGGCGGGAAATATGTTCGGAGGGGTGATCTTTCCTAGCCCTCTCTGGACCAAAGCTAGGAACATTGGATGATGCATGGGCGATCATCTCAACGCCAACACGTACCCTATCCGATGGTGAGCTGCCTTGTTAGACGTCTCATGAACTTTGTCGTCGTCATCCGGCACACCCATGTCCTTGTGGCGAACACGGCGGTCTCTGACCAGCCTCCCATGTTCGATTTCCAAAGAGATCTCCCCAAATCCTGGAGGGACCTCTTTATTGAGCAGACGGTCATCATCTAGATTTCGATGACTAATTCTCAGCCTACTTGCACGATGAAAGATAACCCAGGAACTCACCGCTAAGATGGATACGGGAAAACATGAAATCGCGCGTTTTCGTATCAGTGCCGATGCTCGACACCTCTGCTGTATCCCCATCACCCGAACGACCAGGGTACATGGGTGAACCGCCACAGAAGATGCCATCGACGGTAACCCAGCCTACGTTCCCTCGTGTGCGGGTTTCGGCATGAGAGCGCGTCTACCAGGGTGCGAATAGGGGGGGGGGGCATGAAAGGAAGATTCATACGAGACGAAAACGAGTCGTTTACCATTCCATATTCCGAAGCAATACAACACCTACCGCTCGTCAACGT